>JANVCJ010066647.1:0-21740 GCA_026413505.1 Epizoanthus ramosus | reverse complement strand
AAGCCATTTCCAATTCCAGATCAACAGCGCTTTACATTATATTACATGTACACATACCGGTATTTATAAATCCAATACATCAAATTAGCAACATAAATATATATAAATCTTAAAATGTTAATACATATATTCTTAAAAAGCTATTGTAATAATAAATAATTAATAATTAATCAAACCCACACTCTTCACTTTATCACAGTTGTTATATATTGAGGTTTGGCAGTGGGAAGTTGCTAAACAACAAGGTAAAAACAGTTTGTCATAATTATTTGAATCCACAACCACATTCCTGCCCCTTCTCCTTATAAAAAGGTAAATAAAATAAAAGTAGCATAAGAGGAAATCTATCAATTACAGCACAAGAAAGCTTGCTTATCGTAGCAATGACTTATACGTACGTAAATCCTGAGTGGACATAGCAGAGTATGCTGTGCAACCGTAGTGAAAAGTTGTTAAGTAACTGCGGACTTCATGTACCACCGTCTCATTTGATCATCGTTTATCCCTTCTAACTCTATCTTCTGCGCAAGACTCCATGAAGGTTGCAAACTCTTCTCCATAATAACTGCATCAGTTATGTCTTGAACTATATTTTGATTCTTAGAGGACTTGTTATGTACACGTCAGACACTGCATTATTTGTTTGGGTTCTCGAAAGGCAAATCAACAGAGTGCCAATCAACTGTCATAGTTTCACGACTTTCGCAAACCGCAATGGCAGCACGATATTCCTTATCTTAAAGATTTTTTCTTTCCCAGTGCCTGAATTCAGTAAAATGTTATTTTGGTATGTATAATCCTTCAGTTGAAGGCCAAAATAATAAAAGTCCTTACAAAGTTGGACAGGGCTGGAACTGGAAGATTTATGCAAGACAAACGAGGATAGAGTGACATTATTAACCGTTGTGAGCTGCCAGAGTAATAATAATAATTAACATTTATAAAGCGCAAATTACACGGGTATTTGTTCAGATGCGCTATTTACAGTTTAAAAACTAAGAGAAATATTTACAGCTTCAAAGCTCCCCCACTAATTTGTAAGTTCTGTTAGTTAAGTCCCCGTGTAAGACATGCAACAAGATGATGAGATTTGAGATTTCTTTAGTTGCAGTATGACTAATCCAGAGTAAGTTGTTCAGTCACCAGTCATTGATGGAAGAGAGATTGGACTTCCTGTAAATTCTGCACCTGGCGCCATTTCACAGATGAATTTCACTATTAAATACTGCCCAGCTAACTGTCCACATTATTATGTTTCCAATCCTTATTCTCCCAGTGCAATGCCAACTCTTCAACAGAAATAACTATCATCAGTGATATCGTAGATATAACTGCCTCATTTGAGACACCGTCTCGATTTCCATAAGAGAACATGAATTACAAGTTTGAAGACGTTTAGTTAAGCTCTTAATGTATAACAAACATTTCACCTTGTTTTCAGCAGTCTTAACTAAGTTGTCACTAAAATAGGTTGTGCATTGTGGAGGAAAATAATAGGATGGGCACTTGTTAGTCAGTTGATGTTGGCAGTCTTGCAGTAACTCTCTCAACGTTTTTCTGCAAGCTGACTTTCCTTTTCCTGAGTGGCGTTTGTGGTGCTGCTGAGCTTCATGATTCATGGAATGAAAATGGCAAGTCTTGTGCACAACCATTTACTCCAATACGTTGACATTTCATATGGCATGACAAGCAACAGTCATCAGTATCCGTGACACTTGGTTTTTCATTAACAGGGTTCGTACGGGTCATGGAAGACCTGGAAAGTCATGGAATTTAAAAAATTCGTTTTCCAAGCCTGGAAAGTCATGGAATTTCAATTTTGGTCATGGAAATTTGGGTTTATAGTCATGGAAAATTGTCAAAATGAATAAACTGCATACAAACGTGCACAATTTGGTAAAGATTTTGTTTTGAAACGGTTGATTTCAAAGCTTGATAAAAAGGCAATACGATAATTAACAGATTCCACGTTTGAAGTAAGTTACAAGATCCAAAATTCAACCGCAACTTGCTGTCATGCATGAGCTAAGGGTTTGCGATATTCCTTCATGATGAAACTGGCGGAACATCTGAATTAGTAACTGTAAATTCGAGGTATGTTCTGGATCTTCCTTGAAGGGAGATGAAGCAGAATCAGTGAGGGGGTACTGACAGGCACTTGACTGGTACTACTGCAACACCTGGTGGTACTCACAGTGGCTTAATCTTGACTATGATTGTCAAGTGCAAATACAGAGCTCAGTTCCCTATTTGAATCACTGAGATGTTGTTCCCAATCGGGACCTGGAAACTGTGGGAATATCCCTTCCAATGTGGTTAGTAGGTTATTAGGTTGTTGCTGACAGCAGGAGTTAAGGGCAGAAGGTAGGCCTAGGTAGACATGTTCTTTCTCAGCATATTCCTCAGAAAGACCAAGATCAACCAAATCATTCTTTTGATTTTCTTTCATCGTTAACACCCTCTGGCTCACCAGTTTCTGCATTATTTCTTCCATCGTTTTGTGGCCAGTGCCATGTTTGCAAGTGGATCACACATCTTTCGATCTGCTGGCAAGTTATCCATGACATTGTTTACGAACTGATCGTATTCTGATAGCTCTTTCTTTCTATTCTGCATTATCTCTGAAAATGCAATATTGGTATTTACAATTTGGAAACTAAACTGGATATTAAGGTGTGGCAGGGTTAAAGTTCTTGGATTTGGAAAGATGCTTATTATTTGCTAGATTAAAGCTGCATTACTGAGCCTGAATTGTTAATTTAGAGTGCTCAGAGCAAGTCCATTTTTTTATCAGGAGTATGATTTCCTGAAATCTGATAGGTTCACTAACCAATTTTTTATTAGTTGGATACTATTCAATAGCAACTTCCGTTATCAGACACATGAATGAACCAATCACAACTTGAGATCAATCACAAGACATAATAATCACTATGACAACAATGTTCCATTCTGAAACTGACAAAGATAAAATCAAGAACTTTTGCTCATATGTACAGTAACATTCTTTCCATAACAGAGACTTGAAATTACACAGCCCAAATATTAGCTATATTTCATGCTTTGATCTAAACTTCCCCGTTTCAGAATGGGAAAAATTATTGTGGATTTTATATTTTGTGGGAGTTTATATTGGAAGGGATTATTTTTTGTGAATTTTTGTAAAATGGGGAAGGAGGAGATGTGAGGCACCCTAATACATTTGGTTAATCACTGCTTCACAATTTTGTATTGGTCAACTACGCTGCAAGAGTTTTTGCCTCTTTACCGATCGACAATCATTATCATAGAAAAAAAATTGATTGTCACCATCAAGATCATAGGTAACGAGATATGTTGTCTTATATTTGTCCTTTGTGATTTTCTCTATGCCAATGATCGGCCATTGTACCATTCAGGAGATCCATCACTTGTTTCCTGAACGTTATGTTTAAAACGTTTTCCGACCAGGATACAAGGGTCAGCAACGGTTTGACAATTTTGCCAAGACAGTTAAGACAGTGGATGTTTCAGCTCTGGCTTTGTATTGCCAATTTTCTCTTTGTTTGATTGGCTTACCTCTACAAGCTTCTTCCTGATCTGCTGGTTTAAGCGAATGACTTCTTTTAGATGTTCACAAAGTTCCTTGATATAAAAAACCACCTTTTTGCTTCCGGTTCTGGTTTCGGCTTGAAAGTAGGAAGCTTTTGGAGCTTTTAAACCAGCTAGTTTATGAAACTTTAGCTGTGTCAGGATTGCTACACTTCTATCTTCATCAGCTTCAATTTCTTCAAATTTATCTTGCATTTCACTCTCGCTGGTCCATAGTCCACCATATTCAGTGGCCAGCTCATTCGCAACTTGAACAATTGCAAGTGCTTTTTCTTGTTCCTTCTTTTTGGCTTTTTTCTTTTTCAGCCTGTTTTTTTTTTTCAAGCTTTTGTTGCTTTCTTCGCGCAACCTCAAGGATCCAATTCCCAGCACTTGTTCTAGCACCTTCATAGAGCTGGTTCCTTTCACTTTCTGACAGCTTCTCTAACTATCTCGATGTCTTGTTATTTTTCCACATGATCATAGCCTCGTGGGTGACCATAAGCGCAGATGTCTTCACTCATAGCTGGACATCAAGATGGGCAAAGTCTCTCTCACTGACGGTGTTTGTCTTTGGTATGGTAATTTCAATTTGGGTCTGTTTCGGAGACTCGTCATAAAACTGGCCCCCTGGAAGATGATCAGCAGCCTGCCTTTCAAATTCAAGAAAGAGATGAGAGCAGATAATTTCAAGTATTTCCTTCATTACCAGGTTTTCCTTGTCATGCTCAGTGAACAATGCTTCAAACTCTCTGTCTCTGTGAAGAGCTGCAATAGTCTCATCAAACACTGGAGTGCAATCAAGGAGTCCTGATGCATCGCTTGACCACGCCTGTAGAAACTTTTGCAGCTTTTTAAAGTGCTAACAAAGTTCCATGAATTTGATGTTAGACTCCAATAGTCTCCACAAGGGGCCAGTTACAATCTTGTCAATAATACCGAAAGCTCTCACACTGGCTAGGTAGACTGGTACGCCAATGTCAATTTCCACGGACTTCTATTTCCAACAGATAAGGAGCCTACCTCCTCTTCTTCTTCTGGTGCATCTTCTTGTACGTGGACTTGACTTTGTCCACGCACCTGGTTTGCCACTGGCGTACAACCGTATCATCCTCCCCGTCCATTCTATTATAAATGTGAGGAAGGGTGGTTTGGTACGTCTCCCTGATAACGTTGACGCCAGGGCACTTGTTCAGATGTTGAAGATAGGAGAAGGCGTCTTTTATTTCCTTATCCTCTTCCTCGCTCCACGACTAGCGTTTACCATACAGTCCCGACTGCCAAGTACTGGTACCGGCCGAGGTTTGGTCGTCCCAGTCGGCGACTTTGGTGGCGCTTGTTACCGTCGCGGAGGCTTGAGGAAGGGTTACTTTCGTTGTTCGGTGCTGGTATCTTACACGGCTCCTTATCTGTTCTAAACTTTTTCCTTGCATTTTCCAGGTCTGCAGGGCTTGGTTCACCGCTGACAACAATCTTCTCCGAAAAGAACTCGTTGATGCGATTGTCCTGTTCAGCGGTGAAGGCGCTCTTCCTTCCAGGGGAGGGTGCTAGGGTTGGTTTTGGCAGCACCTCCTTTCTTGTCTTTACTGCCGTTTCCATTTCCCTCGCGTGTTTAGAGATTTCTTGTCGCTTTCCCTGGGAGGCCCAGTAGTTTCTTTTCGCGGTCTCGTAGGAGTGTCCCATCAGGACACTCTGCCTCCTAGCACCCTCCTCTCCCATCATTGGCCTGACTGCACTCACCGTCGCCACCCTTATGCCCGTGGAGTGGTATTTCTTCGAAGGGTCAGCCCCGAGATTCTTAATTGCGAACCTCGTCAGACGTGTGTGAATGTCTGACGAGTCGAATGGCTTTCCCTCGAAAGAACAGAAGACGTGCTGCCCCGGGTCTGTGGGCCGGAATCCCCTGCAACCTTTCGGGGCGATGTGGCTGATGAATACCTTTATGAGCGCCTGTAGATCGCCCGACATGACGTTGACTGCAGCGCCATACGTGGACTCGGTCTTACTGCCAAAGGTTTCAAAGGTGTAGTTACCGTTGTCTGCGCTGTAGACCGCTTCATTAAAGGTACCCACCGTGAATTCGCAGGGGATCCCAGCCCGGTTGCCGTTCTCTATATTCATTTTCAACATCAGGAAGTTTCGGGTATCCGTGAACTCCTGTGTTGAAACCTCAGCCTTTGCCGCCACGCTATGCACACGTCTCAGTTCTTCCTGTCCCTTCTGTGACTCCAGGAGGTCGTGAAGCTCGTCAAAGCTTGGTAGACTCTTCTCACTCTTCCTTTTATTCATTACTGATTCTCTTTTCTTTTCCTTCTTCATGCCTTGAAGGTAATTTTTCACGTCGTGCCTTAACACCTGCGTAATGCTTTTCCTTTCGGACTTCGTCAGCGGCAACTTCTTTTCCAGATCTTGCTCAACGAAGGAGCAGAAGCGCAGTACGTCCTGAAGATAAACTGTCAGAGTTGATATAGAACGTACTGCGCACCTGCCCCCAGCCCCTGCATTTAGCCAGTTCCTTCTCTCGTTGAAAGTCTGGTGCATCACATCAGTCCATAGTTTGTTCCTCTGGGTGAAGATGCTTATGTCGATGCCTTTGGTACACCAGACTGTCATCAGCCGATACAAATTATTGGTCTTCGCTGCCGCCGTCTTTTGGGAATACACTGTCCGACCGGGGACGGTGAGCCCCTTGTATAATTCCTGTAGAAGTTGGAGTTCCTTCCCTTGGAGTACCTCACCGTCCCAGTCGAACATGTCCGCTCGTACGCAGTACTCATGGTCACTAACCTCCTCCGATCTGCATTCGTCTTCATCCTCCTCAGACTCTAACTCTTCTACTTCTATCTCTTCTTCCCCTTCCACCTCCACATCTTCCAATTCACCTCCCTCTACCACCTTCAGCACCGTAACCTCATCCTCATCCACTACCCCTACCTCCTCCTCTTTCACCTTCTCCTCCTCTTCCACATCTTCCTCCCCTTCTTTCCCTTCCTCATCAAAACTATCCTCCTTCCCCTCGTCTTACTCTTGTACATCTACCTTCGTCATCCTTGCCCCTGGCTTCCCTTTTGCTAGAACCCTCAGAACAACTTCATCGTCATCACTACTACTTCTCTCGTCATCGCTGCTACTCTCGTCATCTCCGCCAATCTCTCCCTCTTCAGCCTTCGTTTTCTCCACGTTTGTGCTCACCACCCTCGCCACAGACCTTTGCTTCAACTCTCTCATCTTCTTTCTCATGTCATCCCTGTCGCCCTTCTTCACCACCTCCCAGGGGACCATTGCCATATCTTCTGGCCTCTTCTCGTTTTGCGGGTCGTGGCACCTGCGCCAGTGGCGCTTCAACTGGCCCTGCCCCGTCCCACATGCGATACAAAATTGCTTTCTGCGTACCTTTAAAAGTAATTTTAGTGTAAAAATTAGAATTACTAGTCTTCCCTACATAGCTATGTCTTATTCTAGAATCTGTAATAAAGAAATTATTATTATTATTTTTTATTTTTTTATTATTTTTTCGCTATGTATATGTTGCTGCATTTAGAGTAATGATTACCATTTGCCGCGCCTTCTTTGGTCTTCCTCTCTTCTCCACGTAGGAAGGGTCCCTGTTCCTTTTCTTTATGGCTACCTTCGTCTCCTCCTCTTCCTTCTCAGGTTCATAAAATAATTATAAATATTTTCTATCATATCAAAGTCAAATTTTTCATATTGAAATTTTCAATTTTATCGATTTTGAAGGCTCTTTGAAGCCTCCTAAACCCACAAATATATTATTAAATTGAAATCTCGAGAATGTGGTAAGATGCACACATCCTAGTAGATCAATTTGAGTCCAAGTTTGAGTTTGTAGCCCAAATAGTGTTGTCTGAGGAACGTTTGCGCGGAAGGAGGTCAAGGGAATTAGGTGGTTTTTAAGCAAATCACAGCATGTTGCACGAACCGTCCTGCCTTACCTGGTGCAGGTCAAGAGCTGATCTTTACATGAATTGTAGGCCCAGTCCCAAGCATGTAGTTTGTAATGATATAAAAAAATTGGGGATCGTATGTTTTATACTTTATCAAATGGCATACCAAATATGGCATGTTTTTCGTCCAAATTCTCATATAAATTCTCTTAAAATAAATAGCTTTGACCTTCAAAAATTCGTAGCGGCTAGAGTATTAAAGCAATTTCAATGAAACATTGCCTACAAGTGTTGACTGTCCAGCCATCTATGATCATGGTTTTCAAATTTCGGTGTTGCCATGGTGACCGACCACAGAGCCGAAAAACCGTTTTTTGACCTATTTTTAAGGGTCAAACCTGCATAAATCTGTTCCATTTCAATTCTAATCATATTCCTGCCAAGGAGTGGTTCAGCTGCTAGGGTTACAAGTTTGCTCTAAGTATAAAGCAGCTCGAGCCATGGCAACCATGTCAACTGCAACCTTAAATTTCAGAATTTAGTAAATTCGGGAAGGCCAGCTAAGTCCGAAGCTATTGAAGATATCGATTAGCTTACACCTGCATCAATGAGGTACGGTCTTGTGCTACGTCATGTGTGCGTGTGATGACGTCACAAGCAAAACTGTCGCCATGGCAACCATTTTCCTAAAATTTCCAAAATCGTTAATATTTAATATTTTTTCGTTCTGATTACGGGAAACGATAGCCCTGGTACACCATAACGTTGCATCCAAGCGGCTATCATTATCTCCGTAACGCGGCGATTCAAATTCGAAAAAACCGTTTTCTTCGAAAATCCATTATCGGTTGCCATGGTCACGGCATTGCGTGTGACGTCATCATCTTCACACACATTGTACCTTGGGACGAGGTCTACCTGATGACGTTGTAACATCGTTATAAAAGTTATTAGTTTTTGAGTTAATAGCCCTCCAATTTCCCATACATTTGCTTATAATTTCTACCTAACCCTCCCCCCCTTTTCTAATATGACTTACGGAAAGGTAGGGTGGTCTCGGGAAAACTGCCAGTGCGCTCGGGGATTATATCGAATACCCAAACTAACTATCCACTCACGTTAGCAGATGAAGTGGGCTTGTGTTCATGCAAGTTTGGTGACGTCATCTTAAATTCCAGCCAATCAGCAAGCAGCTACATTTGACCAACTTTGGAGGACTACCACACAGAGGCTATTAAAGGTTAAGAGTCCATCTTTTGTATGCAGACACCTACGTCATCAAGCTACACGATGACATCACAATGGTGTTGCTAAGGGCAACGATGTATAGCAACGCGTCAGAATCACCCTAAGCCAAATTTTCGACTTAAAATCGCCAAACTAACTATCCAATCATGTTAACAGATGATGTTTTGCCTGTTTCCATTTAAGAACCCTGCTGGAATCGAACCAGCACATAACTAGTATGCAACCACTGGGTACGAAATGTGGACAGTGCTTCCATTTTAGCCTTTGCAAATGCAAAGTTTCCGAGCTGCACCACGTGGAGGTTTGGAAGCGTAGCAGCTCATGTTAGTGGGTTATGTGTGATCATCTGACAGCTACATTACGGGCCTCCGCCTGTGCCTTTGGCCAGAAATCTTTCACACTAGTTAGTAGGGTTACATTGTTGTGCGTGAATATTATTAAGTTTATGTATGCCGATGCCGACTATGCTTTAAGAGCCACGTCCGCACATCGGTGAGTGTATGTTAGAAATAGCGCTGTGTGCTTCAGTATGATTAAAATTATGCTTATGTATGCAGATGCCGACTATGCTTTAAGAGCCACGTCCGCACATCGATGCGTGTATGTTAGAAATAGCGCTGTGTGCTTCAGTATGATTAAAATTATGCTTATGTATGCCGATGCCGACTATGCTTTAAGAGCCACGTCCGCACATCGATGTGTGTATGTTAGAAAACTGCGCAGTGTCCAAAGTCGAAATCACTTGCAGTCCAGACTTCAACGCTCAGTCTTCAACCCTCCCTGGAGCTTCATCATCTTCTTTCTCCGATCTTTGTACATGTTGAGGATTTTTTGGATCGAACGTTCAAGTCCTTCCTGCTGCAGCAGACGTCTCAGCTCTGGCGTTGAATTTAGTTTAAGCTCTAACTCTTTCCTTCGAGGATAGCTTCTGGAACGGAGGATGTCCCAGAACTCGTGGTCCAAGAACTTTACCTTTTCTTCGGACCACGCCCCAGGACGCCTTGATGGTCCAGACATTGTAGAAGTCGTGGTAACCTCCATGATGTCATCGTTAAAGCTATCAACTGAAGGAGGGGAAGTAGTCTTCGTGATTACCATGGTGGCCGATGTCTCCTCATCCCCTTTGCTGCAGACGGATGCCGTTTCGGCAAGTGACTTCGACTTTGAGAGCTCGTTGACACGCTCTTCAATAAGCCGATGAGCAATCTGGCTGTCCTCGACCTTGTCATCCATGGCATAGTTGACTTGGTGAGTCTTTTCAGAGTGCGCCATGGTGTTGATAATGGCCGCCCGGTCTGCAGTGGTGCTTTTTCGGAACATCCTGCCAATACACTTCCTCACCTTCTTGCTGTTCACGTTCTTATTTTGCCTGGTAGTGATATTGGCCGCCCTCATAGATCTAACCAAGAGTCTTCCTGCATACTTCCCCTCGAACGACTCACCATGGACGGTACAAAACAACTCCTTGCAAGTCGGTGTTGCAAAGTGGGGCCTCACCCTCTCGAGGAAGATGTCCATCCACGCTCTAACTTCAGGATTCAAGGTCACGCAAGCTGGCCCCTGCTCTGCTGTCTTCTGCCTGAGCACCATGATCGTTAGGGGACCTGTTCTACCTTCCTGCTCAACGCCATATCTATACTCATCCGTCGTCATGTTTGCCGCCACTCCAGGTCTTTGGCCACCCTTTATTATAATCAGAGACACCAAGAAGTCCCTAATCTTAACGAAGTCATGCTCTGTCGGAGAGTATTCTTTGTCTTCCTGGATTTGACATAGGCGTTTTATTGCGTCTCGCGCCACAGAAGATGTCTCGTAGTCTTTCATATTCTCAGCGCTCACCGGATCCCTCAGCTCCTCTGCAACTACCTCCCAATGCCTTATACGAACCTCTCCACTCAGGGATTTCCTCCATTCTGGGAGGACACGAATCATGTCTTCAAATTTTGTTTTGTACTTGGGTTGGAATTTAAATTTAACTAAACAGTACTTACAAAATTGCTCTAATCCACCCAAGTACACTCTGACTGTTGTTGGGACTACAGTCTTTCGAAATTGCTGGAGCCATTTCGTGTCGACCCTTGTTTGGCTTGCAAAGTGATGTAATTCTTTGCCATCAATAGCCTTCCAGATCCGGCGAAGCCCCTGGCACCACTGGTTAACTGTACGTTCTTTCCTGTTCCCGCCTGACATGGTCTGAGACCACTTTCCAAACATGTCTATGGCAGTGTCGATGGCGTCAGGGTCATCTTCTCCATCAGTACTTGATGATGATGGGTAGTACTCGGGATCCACACTATCATCACTGTCCGAAAACAATTTAACACTGCCATTTTCTTCCTCGTCCCCCTCCATGCTCCCTTCGTCAACTCCTGCTTCTTTGCAACTTCCACTACTCCCGTTCCCCCCAACAAACACTTTCTCAGTACTCTCATCTTCATCCTCGCTACTACTCACAAGAGGCAACACACGTCTCCATTTCTTCGCTTTATTTTCCGACTTCCCACCATTGCGCCTTCCCCCAACATGGTGTTCCTCTTCACTCTCTTTCTGCTCATCCTTTCTTCTCCTTTTCCTACTCTTGCCCTTAACCAAATCGGGATTCCCACCCGACTTCCCACCAACTGACTTCCCATCCCCTTTCTTTCTACCACCACTCTCGGACTGGCTTTTTCCATTGTCCTCTGCACAATCCAATACCTTCACCCTTTCTGTTGTATTAAGTGCCAGCTTATACCTATCGATAACACCGGAATTATGATTTAGACAATAATTAACAAGTAACTATAGAACTTAATTATCTTTTTAAGGTGGATTTGCAGTACATACCTGATCTCCGTCTTTTTGAAGAAGTGGACATTCTCCAAATGAGGCCCCAACTGCTTAATCAATGCATTACACTCAGGACATCTCTTGAATTGTCTCTGGTTTTCCTTCTTCGAACGGAATGGTGCCTTCTGGCTTTCTCTCTGCCGGATACATATATCCTTGGCTTCTTCTTTCGGGAGGCCGTGTTCCTTCTGCGACATTAAATGGCGAAGAAGGTTGCAGATATCTTTCTGACAGAGAGGACACTCTGTCTTCTTCTTTTTCGGCACCACCACCTCTTTGGATTTGCTTAGTTGGTCCTTCCGTCTCTGCACCTCCCTTTGTACATCATAGTCAGTTGGTACAGGGTTTGTCTCAAACCCGGCCTTCTGATGGGCCTTCATATAGAAATATGATTCCTCTAGCTCTAACTTCCATGGCTCATCCCCCAACTGCTCCGCTGCCTTAATTTTGGCTGCCAATCGGTGGAGCTTATCCCGTATGGCCGATGGTGTTAAATCGAAACGACTCATACCGTAGAATACCTACGTAAGTGAGAATAAGTAATAAGTAATAAGTAATAAGTTAATGATTTTCGCAACCCACACATTTTTGTGCCAAAGAATTTTTGAAAAGACCAAATTGCTTTGTGGCTAAACGAAAATAACCGTTTTCTAACCAATTCCGCTACTCACCCCCCCCCCCCCCACTCCGTCCTTCATTTCTAATTGAAAAATCACTAACCCACACTCATAAAAATTGATAAATCGCTAATAATAGCATAGAACTTTTACCTGAAAAACTCGGAGACTAACAAACACACAAGCAAAACTTTGACTTAGCGTCTAGGATTTCTGCAAATTAAGAATATACAATTATAAGAGAATGTATGGGAGATTGCCACGTGGTCATGGAGCATTTATAGTGCTATGAATAAGTCATCGATTAAGCTATCGATTTTCGTTAATTTTTCTTTTTCTTTCTAAAAAAGTTTTTAAAAAGTACTTAGACATCATGCCTGATAGTTTAAATATAACCATTAGTAAAATTGAGTGTGAAATATCGCGTACAATTAGCGACAACGAGTACTTACATGTTCTCGAACGATGTTCTCGAAACGAAGGGAGGTACTTCGTGTATGCAACACATAGTGTACCAAGGTGCCAAAATAGTAAGTTTTAACCTCCTCTTTTACCCTTAGCCACCGGCAATCGGAACTTGAAATAGGAATTCAAATACTGTGGTATGATGCACACGTCCTAGTAGATTCATTTCAAACCAAAGATGAATTTGTGCGCCAAATATTCTTGTCAGGGCAAACTTTCCCCGGAATGCGGTCGAAATTGTTAGTGATTTAGCGGCAAAATGCACCATGTTGCACGAACTGTCCAGCCCATCTCACTCTAGGATAAGAGCTGTTCTGTACAGGATTGGTAGGCCCAAGCATCTACTTTGTAATGATATAAAACATTTGGGTGAGTCAGGTCCCACCATTTCGTAAATTTCAATCCTAAAACGGCGTTTTTTCAATAAATTTTCCTATATAAATTGTTACAAAAGAATTAGCCCTCGCCTTCAAAATATCGTAGCGACTAGGCTATTAAAGGAATTCCGATTAAACTTGGCAGACAAGTGTGAGATGTCGAGCCATTTCTGATAATGGTTTTCAAATTTCGCTGTTGCCATAGTGACCGACCACAGAGCCGAAAAACCGTTTTTTGACCATTTCAATTCTAATTGTATTCCTGCCAAGGAGTCGTTCAGGTGCTTGGGTTACTCGTGTGCTATAAGTATAAAGCCGTTCGAGCCATGGCAACCATGTCAACTGCACCCTTAAATTTCAGAATTTCGTTAATTCGAGGAGGCCAGCTAACTCCAAAGCAATTGAAGATATCGATTAGCTTACACCTGTATTAATGAGGTACGGTCCCGTGCTACGTCATGTGTACGTTTGATGACGTCACGACCAAAACTGTCGCCATGGCAACCATTTTCAAAAATTCCCAAAATCGTTGATATTTCATATTTTTTCGTTCTGATTGCGGGAAACGATAGCCCTGGTACACCATAACGTTGCATCCAAGTGGCTTTCCTTATCTCCCAAACGCGGCGACTCCTTTTCCTTCAGTACACCCAACATATTATTTACAACCTGGATCCTCTCAACATGATTTGGTTGCTTCTCCGCATGTTAGCACTTTGCCAAGTAGACCCAATACTTGAAGCTCAACATGAGCAGCAGTAGGTCTGCACAAATGGCTTTGCACAACCCTCCTTGTGCAGTTCCCTGACTGAAGTATGCAGTAAACTTGCTATAATGGCAGATCAATACCCTGCAATATGAAACAGCACTTGCAGGCGGTTTCCCCTGCATCGAGGGATGATCCCACGTGGCAAACCTTCCTTGTCGAGAAATATTTTAAACCCACGGGGATCACCCTTGCCATCTTTGTATCGCATCTTGTTCACTTGCACAATGATGTTTCCTGCAACACAGTCTCCACCCATCAGTTTCTTTTGTTGATGCAGATTCTTCTGTTCTTCAACCTTTTTCAACACACTTCTTGTCTTAGAGGCAAATGTATCTAAAGCATGGAGGTGACAGTTCAACTTATTCAAAGATTTATTCCAGGTGTCGTTCAACATTGTGACTGTAGCATAATTTGCTCAGTCATAGTATTGCTGACATTTTCAGTAAGGGTTTCTCTGCAGTCCTCATCATGAAATTGGGTATATACACTGCCAAGATTAGAAACTGAATTGTTGATGTTGTCATGGTTATGGTTGTCATGGTTGAAATGATTATTGCTGAGTGAGAAAAATGCAAGGGCAATACAAACTATAGTAGTGTAATATTTAATTCATAACTATTTTCTGCATAGGCAACACAACATGAAACTCACTGGAGTGTGACAGTGTACTTTTGCCAGTGATGTGCAGTCAGGATAACTTTATTGCTACTTGACAATCAATCCACACTAACTCACAATGCGCACCAAGGGATCAAGTTTCTTGCACATCATAGTGCTTGCACATAATGCACACAACGTGCTCAAGTCTCTTTCACATCATAGTGCTTATTCCCACATCTCTGTCAGATTGTAGAGCTGGTCCCTAATGTACTGTGAGTTTGTAGCAGTCTCTGTCCTTAACTCCACCGTGGTTTTCTTTCAGGAATCATTGATTTCCTTGCCCGTGTTCAGATGGCAGTCATGACCATGCCAGTAGCAACCTTTTACAAGAGATAACATAAAAGTAAAATAAGTAAAATTGGAACACCGTCTGGCTCTCTCCAAGGAATCTGTCAACAGGTAGCCATCAGTCTCGTACTCTCTTCTCGGTGATATTTAGACTGGTTCTGATTTGATCCCTCTTCCACACTTCAGCCAATGATTGGTAGATTTAACTCTTTAAGCAAAGACGTAAATTATTAAAAGACCTTTGAACAACGAGACTGAACTTGACTGGTCTCCCTGAGTCAATTTCGTTTCTAGCGGTGAACCTTTTTCAATCAATGCTTTCACTGTTTTTCTGTGAACATTTTTTTCACAGCTGCCATAATTTATAACCTCCTATAATACTATAAACTCAAACTCGAGTAATAATGCATGTAAGGACAAGCCTTGTGGTAATCCATTTCCACTCGTTTTGAACTCTTCATAATGTAATACCACAGATCAATTCTCTCGTAGCACAACAGAGTCCTTGCCATTTATTTAAGGAATAATGCTGCAGCAGTCTCATTCAATATTTCTAAGGTCCAAATCTCTACCTTGAGCCGGTGGAAGAGATATGTGCATTGACAGGTATACAAGGTAATCCATTTATTTTTACCACGCCCAATTCAGGAAATTCAATGGCCTTCTGTCAAGCCATGCACAATTAATTTCAATTAATCATTCCAAAGTGGATGACGATGTAACTCCTACATACTAGAGGATTGTCCAATACACACGATCTGAGTCGGATCGTTTAAAGTACCCTACAGCCTGATCGTGAGACACTTTGTAGTAAAATTAAAACTATCTGAGCGTGATCATATAACGTACTTTGACCCTTTCCCTACCAACCCGCCCACCATGCTGACCCCCCTTCCATACCAACCCACCCAGAAAAAAATGGGAAATAATAGTCATATGCATATTTAGTGTTGTAGCACCTCAGGTTTTCATGTAAAGCAAGTAAAACCATATATATTTACAAAAAATAGTAAGAATAGAATAAAACTACATACATTTCATGAGCATCCACGTTTACATTACGAAAATAGAACAATTTGAACATTAATTATTCATGATTTTTTCTACAAAATTGCCAACTTTTCTTGTCATCACACTCACAAAGACGAATCTCTGCAGGAAATCACACAGGAATTAAGGAATTGATATATAGCAATCAGCTGACAAAGTTTCCATGACAAAAGAAAGTTTCTTTGTGACAAAAATGCCATGGAAAAGACTGTTTTATATACAAAGTTATGACAAAATGCTTGTCAGAATGTCTTTCTACAAAGAGCAGTTGAAGGTTCATAAATGCTTCTATAACATCCAAAATAATGTTCATTTCTAATCAATTTCCTAGTTATTCAATAGGAATAAAGGGTTCAATCTGTTACGAAAGCTGCCAAATGGTGGCTGTGGTAGGGAATGGTCATTAATATTCAAGCCAACATATGTTGGCTGTGGTAGGGAAAGGGTTAATATTACTTCATGTGACCGACCGACGGACTCGGACCGAGCAAAAGTCGGCCCATGTCAGATGGTGAGACACTTAGAAAAAGTATGGCATGGATTGTTGTTTGGGGGAAGGGGGTATGAAATGTTCACGGTCCATCACCGACCGACTCGGACCATCACGATATGTCAGCAAAAGTCGGTCTGTGTCAGATCATGAGACACTCAGAAAAAGTATGGCATGGATTATTGTTGAGGGGGTATGAAATGTTGACAGACCGTCACCGGTCGACTCAGACCATCACCATCTGTCATGCCAAAAGTCGGTCTGTGTCAGGTCGTGAGACACTTAGAAAGTACCATAATTAGCTAAAAGTAAACCTGTTGGCTATAGCTCTAAAGGGACAGTGCCCTAGCAGTTTTATAATACTTAATTGTTATTACTTGTAAATTTTTTGAATTTTTGAAAAAAGAACTTCAAATACCACAATTAAGATATCAAGATAATTAATATGTAACTCCAAAACAATAATATAGCTTCATTATCATGTGAGAGTAGATTTAAAATTTCAAAAATACTTGATATATTTTTTAAAGTTGATTTTTTTGTAAAATACTGTAAAACGAAAGAAATGTTTATAAATTTTCCATATTTTGTCTTTACAGACAGTCCCTACAACTTTTAAAGGTGATTTTTGTTTTTCTTATATGTGGGGGTGGAGGATTGTATTAAGGCAATAAGACAGTCTCATGTATGTTTCTATCCAGTTTTAGAAACATAATATGATGCAGCAGAACATGAGAAAGTGTTTAGAGAAAATGAGGCGAAAGTCAAGTTTTCTCTCTGCTTTACAAGTGATGCTGTTTTATTTCTTTTAGAAAATAGTTTTCAAAAAGATTTACTATTGCATCTACAGTACCGCTCAAAGGTAATCTTACGTGCCCGCAGGTCAATCCTACAGGACAGTCCCGTCGTCTCATTGTCCCGTTGTAGCAGTGGATTTGGTCCCCCCAGACCAAATCCGCTAGCGGATTTGGTCCTCCTTAATTAGATTTTTGTCCCCCCTCCTAAATGCTGATTTTGTTCAACAGTTTTCCCTGGACTTTGCTACAGCAGCGAACTTTGTATATCATTAGATTTTAATGTGTGGTAAATGTGATAAAATAGAGTTTCCATTCAGAGTTGCTCGAACAAATATCGCCATTATAACCGAATTTACTCACGATGTAACTGCAGAGTTCTAATTCTAATTCGGAGATTGTATAATCGGACGCTAATCATGCATTAAACCACAGTTTGAAAATTTGAAGGGTCGCATTGCAGAAAACGATTGGAAATGCTGTGGTGGAATATTTCTTTTTCATTTCGGGAGTACATTTAATGTTTGTGCGCGGTAAAATCTAGACGAAAGAATACCAACACTCACAGTTTGACCATGCAATACACAACACAGTATCATATTGTCGCTTAACATTTCATTTATTACACTCATATATATTTAGCTTATATTTACAGTACCAAGGTCAACTATCGGGGTAATCACCGGAGAGGTAATGAAAAACTTCACGATAGGTTTGGCTTTCGGCCATAATGCGTAGATAAATTCACTTAATAGAACGTTACTTGTAACTTAAGTCAAGGGATAACATAAAATGATAAATTATAAAGCATCACTCTCAACTAATATAGATCTATTGTTTATCTACACGAATATGCGAACGCCCGAGGAAACCAAAACCTAGATGTACAAACCAATGAAATAAGCCAGAGGAGAACCAATCATGTTAAGACGATTTCGATCCGCATCCTGTCTTATGATGTAAGAAACATGAAACATGCAAGTACGCGAATATCTAGCTATATCTGCGTAGGAGATGATAAGAGTCTTCACCGTAAGTTTGTAGGCAGATTTTAAAACCGTACATGTGTTGGAAATAATAGTAAAGGCTTTTGTATTGGATCCCTATCGTAAACTAGTTATCTAATTTGTAAGCAAAGACACATTAACTGTTGTTAATACTTTTTATATTTGTGTAACGTAAATATGGGAGGGGGGACCAAATCCGCGGGAGGAGACCAAATCCGCGAGGGACCAAATCCGCGGGGACACCGGCTCTCGATTTCTCAAATCTTTCGGAAGTAAAACTTAACAAAAGCCTTATTCTCTTCGCCGAGACAACGAGGTTGATGAGATGATCAGGGAAGATGACACTGGGGAAGAGTCAACATGACGCTGCTATGTTAAAGCGTAAACGTTGATTTAGAAGTAGTGTTGTTGACCGGGTGTCGATTTCTCAGAGCTCTCTTACGGAAGTAAAACTTAACAAAGGAGTCCATTGTCTTCGCCGAAAATCGGCGGAGACAATAGGACTGTTTTATTTAAATTTACTTCCGGAAATGGGCGAGTAGGGAGAAATGAAAAGGAATTAAGAAATTTCAACTTATTTTACGAAAACATAACTGAGTGATATGCTACCTTGCATAGTAACATAGAAATTGTTCTATTGAACCAGCATATTAAAACATCTGTTGAAATGATACAACTGACTCAGGATCGGAATTACTGCAGTTTGAATAATTGTCAGCTACTTGAAGGACAGGGAAAGCAGAGCAACCAGACATTATATCCTAACACGCTTGGTAAAAATACGAAAGCTCGGAAATTTATCCACTCCACGAACTACCCAAACGATTCAAGAAACCAATATAAATACTGGGAATGCAACTTTCGACATGTTTCGAATGAAAGGACAAAACAGAATCATTAGACTGTACAAGTTGTGAGGACAGGTTATTCACATAATGCATTTCCTAACTGGATCATTTCTATGACATTCTTGAAGGCATTATTCAGATTATCAGGCTCACCATGTAGTTTGACAAGCTTTGGCTTAGCACTACCTTCGCCTTCAACTTTACTTGCAAAATGCAAGTTGATACGTTTACTGGAGAACGATCTGTCGCTGTGAATCTGGATGTTACTGCCATCTGTCGAGAAAGTCAATAAAGAAAAAGATGACTGCGAGTTATAGGAACTGCGATAAGATCTTTATACAGCACAAGGGAAGTGTAACACACGAGGTAAAAGCGTACTTCAAACTAGCTACGCATGCGCAAGAGGAAGAACGTTCATATCAGAATGCCAATCTCGTTCTCAGAGCCCGCGTTCTTTTAGGCCTGCGGGCTAATATCTTCGAGCATATCTAACATCTTACAAGAACCAGTAAAACTACGACTATAATATATATAAATTACACTTAAAAATAAAAATAAACTATACTGAGAGATGTTGTTTAAGGTGTTCCTTAAAAGCTACGAAGTCGTCAACAGGTCTTAATATAGGTTCTGCTAGTGAGCTCTGTAACTTGATAGATAAATATCGAATAAAGGACACACCGTAAGTTGTTGATGAAGGTTTAGGGAGATATTCCAGTTTATCGGACTGTGTGAGGCCAGATTTAGACTAAATACTGCATCTGACAATGTAACGTGGCCGATACTTACCTGTAGTCCCGCGAGCAAATATTAGATACCAGGTTTGGTTCAAAGATCTCATGTTAGCTACACCAGGATTTGACTCTCGCCTAAATCTGGAAGAAAAAGTATAAACATTTCGTCATCGGGTACATCGTTAATTTGTTCCTTGACTAGATTCAGTTTATAAAACAACAATTTGTTTCATTTTTAACTCTAGTTCAGCTAGCTAAATAGCAGAATAAGTGTTCGCTGACAATTTCTACTGATCGGCGACCACGTTCAAGACATATATGGTCATGGTAAATGGTCATGTCTGGGACAAGATAAGGATTCAGAACCTGGACAGAGAATGTCAAGTAGAATCTGCGCATGCGCTTCAATATCTCTGTTGATTGTTATCCCCCGGGGGTGGGGGCTCCCATATGAAGAGGCAGGCATGCTCGTTGGAAAATTTGAACTGAATCCCTAAAAGGTACCAATCTGGGCGTGACAGGGGGCGTGGTACAAAGCATACAAACTATTGAAACTTCCAAGAACTGTTAATTAACTGACATACTGCACCCTTTAAAAGAGGTATACGAGGTACTAATCGTACGGTGTTAACTGCTAAAGATACGACGAGCATCCTGCCAGACCCTCCCCAGGGTGTTTATCATGCGGGCATCTCAGGTTCGGCCAAACAGTGTTTAGACAATACATCAGAATTTTTCATGCAACACTTTTTGGAATTGAGGTTCGTCATCATTAGTTGTGTTGCCGTAGTGCAATCAGATGAATTAAAGCTACAAAATGTAAATCCCAAGACAAACAAGCTAAACATGGTACAAAAGTATTGAACCAAGAATAAAACTAAAATAAAAACCAAATATTATGCGAAATGATACGAATTGGCGGAAACATAAATTTGAACACCGACAACAAATATAGGATGAATCAAATTTAGCAGGCGTCTGGCTCAACCTGGCTTTAGCCTCCACAGTGAACTAATCAACAATACTAAAAAACAGGGAAATAATATAAACCGCTGTTGAACTGCAGTCAGCAACTTACTCGTTACGACTAATCAGGCTAGCAGCGAAGATAATCCTTTTTCAATCATTTTACACCTTGTAGCTTATTGAGATATTATCGTTGAAACTGATGAACACTAGTGAAGTGGTCGAAATATCTTTTTTAACAAAACATTTTACAAACAATGAGGAAAATAGCTTATTTCTGGTCTGCTTTCTAGTATTAAATCAGTAAATGATTGCTTGGCAGGTTACCACGATCGTGTGTTTGGGAATAAAGTTTACTAGTAGCAAAAGCTGTGACTTAGTTTATGATTATGTGCCCAGGTGAAAATCGGTCAAGTTTCCCAAACTTGTCCCAGTAGAAGACAGGAAAGACTAATTGAAGTACTCTAACTTCTTTCAGAAATCTGTCCCTAAATTTAGGAAATCTACAATTTGAATAATTGTTTGTAAGGAGATCATCTGTTAGTCTGAAATCCTGCTATAAAATTTAAATCCACGAACATAGGAAAACGTCTTTATATATGTCTTCAGGCTTACCTGCATTTTATTGCGCCTCCACTACTTTCACCAAACTCCAACACCAATGATGTCGGTCTCTGATGGATAAATAGGACATAGCGATATTGATAGTATTAAGTTGCGTTCGTTCTACGGTAAATAATACACAAATTAGCCCTGGCTCACACACCATACTACACCACAAAGCACAACACGTGCACGTCACCACACTGCACACTGACCGCACCAAACCATGTCGTAGAACTATACATTGCAATACAACACAGTGCACCACACCACACCCAACGACACTACATGAATAATGCAACACTGTACTGCAATGCACTACACTGCACTGCACTACACTGCACTGCACTACACTACACGACACTACACTACACGACACTACACTACACGACACTACACTACACTACACTACACTACACGACACAACACGACACTACAATACGCTACACTACACTACACTACACTACACTACACTACACTACACTACACTACACTACACTACACTGCACTGCACTGCACT
>JANVCJ010066646.1:0-23934 GCA_026413505.1 Epizoanthus ramosus | reverse complement strand
GAGTGTACGGCATAAAAACGTTTGTCACATATTTATGTAAAACTCGAGTGTACGGCATAAAAAAGTTTGTCATATATATATGTAAAACTCGAGTGTACGGCATAAAAACGTTTGTCACATATTTATGTAAAACTCGAGTGTACGGCATAAAAAAGTTTGTCATATATCAGTAAAACGGCTCAAATATGGAACAAAAAGTTCGTCATGTATATCTACAAAACCAGAGTAAGTGACAATAACTGAAAAGTTTGACATATATTTGTTGTTTCACATGAAAATAAGAAAGTGGATTATACGGAATACAAAAGATTGTGACATATATTTATAGTTTAACATAAAAGGGAAACTCGAGTGTACTCCAGAACAAAATTGGCATGTATATTTGGTGTTAATGGTGTAATATATTTTATTGCTAATATTGTCCGTATCGGCGCCCCATAAAACCAAAGCAAATTTTATTTTAAAAGTTCTAAGCTATAGAAATTCACCTTTTATTTATTATTATTACAGGACTTTGTGATAACTGGTACTATCAAATATAAAAATGAATATTAAATATCTTTAATCATGATCTTAAAATCAAATGCTATAAGCGTGCATGAATAGACCGCAAGGGGGGCCTCCAGGGAGTTTGGGGGAACAAGGTAATTTTGCAACTATATTTTTGAAAGGCAATTAGGGAACATTGAGCGGAGGGAACAAAGGGAACTTTTTCGAAGGGAACAAGTAACATCCTCCCCAACACTCCGGGAGCTTCCGGGAGATCCTTGCTAGTCAGTGGTGACTGTGGATGCACCCTAATGGTAACCCTATTAACTCTAATCCCAAACGCACCGGTAATACAAACCTGAATAAAGCTCACCATTACTGATATCCATGATGATACTCTAATTCGTATTAAACTAATATTAGTATTATAACTACAGGCATCATATTATTTGTCATCATTAATCACTCACTATTATAACAATCAGTATTAAATTACAAAGTTAACTATTATTTTTCTTTACATGCAATCAGTTTTTATTCCACGTGTCAGTTTTGTTTTCATGTATTTCTACTGAAGCAATGAACTAACGCGGGTCGGTACATGACAAAACTAGTTTTTGTCACTATATTTTTTTAACATCTTAAACTTTGTGTGTGAAAGCCATTGGCAGTTCACAGGTTCGCACAGGGAGCCCATACTACGAGTGTGTACTATGATCGTGATGTTCTGAACTTTATAAGACTTTGTATGGGAATTTACGTTCGTGGCAAAATCTCTGGAAATACTGAAATAAATGAAGCTTACTTACCGTAAGTGTAGTTCGTGTCGTTATTGACCTCTGGTAGCATTTTCAAGCCATTTCGTCGGAATTCAATTCCCTATTCCTTCCTCACTATGGTCTTCATGTTTACATAAATCTTTGAAAATTTAAATCCACAAAATGTTCTGATTTACACTAGATTGTTGTTACCCTGCAAGGGGGTTTCAATTTTTTTAAATTTCAATTGAGTGCAAGTGCAAAACGGTGAAATCTATTAACTTCCAGTACTGGTTATCTGAAGTGTTGGCCAATCAGATCACACTTTGCACAGGAACAAGGCAATTACCATAACTGTTTCAAATGCAAAATGGCATAATTTTGCAAAACAAGACAGCAGACAGAGAAGAATGTGTCTATATGGTGCAGAATTGCTCCTAAACAACTGTGGCTCCAAGCAAAACAAGGGACAATCAACTAGGCAACCTAAAGAAGAATTTCATCAAGGAATTGGCAAAGCAAATGTGACAAGGCAGTCAGGAAAACATATGCAAAGTACTCTAGTATTGAGTCTAGAAATATGCTCCAAATTTATATATATTATATAGTATTATTATATTAAAGTAGTTCTGTATATATGATTAACAAGTAATCACATGGTTTGTGGTGCAATGTTGGAATAAATCAGCACTATATGTAAAAGTCTTCAAAGACTGCAAATTAAATAAATTGCACTTGCTTTGCTTGACGTATAATTTTGTTAGTTTTTGAAAACTTTACTTGTGCAGTTGTATTCCAAAGCACACAGTCTACAAGCCATGTGTTTACCAACACATATAGTAAAGATAAATGTACACTCAAACAAGTTCAGTATAGTAATAGCTCATAAAAATATTTATTACTGGGCTTTATGTACACAGTCACTGAAATACATGTACCATGACAATTTACAAAATATCTCAATTTCCATGCTACAGGCAGCAACTGCTGATCAGAAACTTCAAAAACGTTTACAAAACTGCATCAGCAGCAGCACTTAAAGTAACATTCAGTTACATATATTCATCAAATCAAGTGTGTAACACTAAGGGATTGTTGAGTATTGTAACATGTGTACATGTATAATGCTAGATACAGGTACAGACATATCTACGATTATTCTACTATTAATAGAGCATTTAATACATGTATTAGGAGAAAATTGGTACTGTCTTAGATTCTTCATTTCTTGAATGAGTCTTGTTTTGCACTCGGAACTTCCTACATCTGCATTGGGACTACAAATACAGCCACCAATTTTATTTATGACTTTAGAATGATAAAGATAATTAAAGTTTTGTTTAGGTTCAGTAAAAACGTAACAAGTCTCTTTAAAGGAATAGCTATTGTTTCTGATTACATAAAATAGATGATCTGACAAGACTGAAAAAGAGAAGTTCAAAGCTACCATAATTTTTGTTATAAGTTTCTTATAATTATATCTCAGTTTGTAGCTATTAAATAGTCACAATCAAAATCTATTCGTTTTTAAATCCACGGATTATAGAGATGATTTATTTCAATCAAGTTATGTCAGTGACTGAATACTCAGTGGCAAAACGAATAACACTTGTCAAATTTGAGAAGGCAATCTTTTTGCTGTCATTCAGGTTAGGTATGATATATACAGTATGTATCAAACCATTGAAGTTGCTACCTCCCTAATCCAACATGCATCGTGGAGGCAGTTAATTAATTCAATCCACCAAATATTCGATCTCTGACAGGTTTGATATACCGGTAGGCAACTAACCAGATATCACTAAGTACTGCATCCATGTTCAAAACAAGCAAATCAGTTATTTTGTTCCATTTACAAGACCAAGTGTCTAATAGCCATACATACAGTTCCACTGTGTAATTCCAAATCAGTTTTCCTGTATATTTTCTGGGAAGAAGTACAGTTCCTTACGGAGCATAGAAACTATTGTTGAAACCTGCATCTTGTTGTCCGAGTAGTAATCACTCGTTCTTGACTTGTACTTTGCAACATGGCCATTGACACGGGTCAGCATACGCACAATATCCATGCTAGGCGCATACTGATTAAATATTTCAGCTACCGACTGTATGAACCACGAGCCATTCACAGAGTTTCTCCATGAATAATAGCCTGGGACTGTCGAGTATGCATATATAAAATCTGCCTCCATTGGAACTTTGACTCTGCTGTCTGAGCGGTTGGGACCATCTGGGACATCGTGGCCATCCATGTATTCATGCCCTGTAAATTGAAGTGGAGCCAGTAATGACACTGCAGCTGAGAGTAGTGCAACTTAGGGGAAAATTTCTGGCCAGTTCTAGCTTTTCTTTCAGTGTTTAGTCAGCTTCAGGGTCAAAACTTTACCTTTAGTTACTTTTGGAAATTAATGTGATTTCTAAAAAATTGCATATTATTTTTATGGAGTATCAAAAATGTTAGTAACATGATTAACTTTGTGGAGTTTTAAATTTTAGCAACATCAATTTCCTTTATATTTGCAAAATGTATCTATAAAGCTCTCTAATATAACAACCATTAGAAAAAACAAGAGTAATAGCATACACATGTATTTGCATGACACACTTACAGTGCGACTACAGAAACCGGGGTCACTTTGATTTAGCCGACTGAAACAAACAAACTGTAAAACTGTCCAATGAGAATGAGCGGTTGCCATGGTTTGTCTGGAATCAAAACCGCAAACTCCAATTGTATTGTTTAAAAGTTGTGTTGTGATTGGCTGCTCTTCAACAAGTGACCCTGGTTTGTGTAGTCGCACTGTAACCTCATCTTTTTTTGAAACAGATAAATTTACATTTGGCACTGCTTTCCTAGTTTAAGTTGATGACACCATACAAAAAAATTACCAAAAAATGCTGTGAATGCACAATTCGAGTACTACATTATAAAACTCCTCCAAAAATAATCACAACTGCATTAACAAGCCCAATAAAAGAACGTTTTGAGCCCTTTATCTGTCTATCATTAATAGGGCCTCCCAGAGTAATCACAAAGCCCACACTTGGTCATAATGCTTCAATCTGTGCTAGTTTAACTATAGTCTAATTCTTTTAACACTTGTAAAATCTCTGTAATTCAATTTCTGCAATTGAGATTAATAAATTATATTATTATTTATATATTAATATCAAGACAAATTTATTTAGGAGCATTTTCATTGTAAATTATTGCTATGCATGTAACTGTCAAAAAACATTTCTATTGTGTAAATATAATTTGTTTTAAAATGTAATATGATGATGTATAAATGTGCAGTTAACTGTTCATATCCATATGAAACCTGTGTAATTAGTAATATAAGTCATTACACTTTTGATTGTTACTATTATTATTATTATTATATTATTATTATATTATTATTATTTCTATTATTACTATTATTGTTGTTACTATTACCCTTACCTTGACAAGCCTGAAAGATGAATATCTTCGGTTTACCCGCTAAGTTAGGTCCTCGGAATGGATCTGAAATACTTCTCAGTTCCATCTTGCCATCTGTTGAATAGATAATGCCCTCTTCGCCATGCGACAGTACTGCTACAACCACTGCATCGTAGTTAGAATGGTCTGCAATTGCTATCCCTTTTAATAGTGTATCAATCTGAGATGTTGTTTGGTCGTTGTATGCTCTCACGTCAAACTTCAGCATCTTGAAAACCTCAATAAGAGCATCTCTATCTTTGTCAGTGCCATTGCGGGGGTACCTTTCCATTCCTGATGACTTCTTGAAATGGTGGTTATTAATGATAAGGGCAATGCCACGTGGCGTCTTTTCCATGCGATACATGGTGCTTCCAGTGTCACTAAGCGATGTTTTCGATCCTCCTGCACCCTTACCAAAGTTAAACAGCCCTGCATCAGCCTGATCATCTAGTAACAAAAATCCAGAAAATTCAAATTTCAATCCAATAACAAATTTTCCAAAAAATCAGGGTTGCCACAAATATTAAATTTCAAAATTCAATGACCCAAAGATAGATAATATATATTCTCGATCAGCATTCAACCCCATAAGGCAAACAAATGAAAGTACTAGTTGAAACTAAGTAACAAAAACAAGGCTCTCTGCAATCCAGTGTCAGGATATAAGCATATAAAATTATATATGATGCACTGGCAAACAGTGATTTTCCACTTTCATTCCCTTTCTTCCTTGATGCTCTCTTCTGCAAATTTTTCACTTCTCACTTTCTAAAAAAAAATCCATGATTTTCTTATAATGACATTTGACCATGGTCTGGGATTTCCATGACCAAAATCAAAATGAAATTAATATTTTGCCATGATGACTTTTGCTAATTTTTCAAATTCCATGACTTTTCCAGTCCTTGTATCAACCCTGAAAATGGCTACATGAATGAAAACTCCAGGTATGCATTGGGACTTTGTGAATAAACAAAAAATGAATTATTATGGGATTATGTTTTGAACTCCATTGACATTTTTCCTTGTGCAAATCATATTCCCAAAGTCTCAAAACATCTGCAAGTTTCCAAATCCTAACACAGTCAGAACCATAATGGAAAAAGCTCTCTTGAGTACAGTTCTAGTGTTCTGGATTAGAACTGCCATTTTGCACAAACTGTATATCTATAACAGTCATTCTCATGCCTACAAACTCAACCAATCTCAGACGTTCCAAATAACTTGAAGCATGCTGATTGGTTGGTTTTCTTAGAACATTTGAAGGTATCTCCTCTGGTGGGGGAAATCATACCTGACAGTGAGAGTTTCTTCATCCCAGCAGTTTCATCCCCTTCACTAGCAGCAATTGGCATCTTCTCTGCTACACTGCCATATGGAGGTTTTGCTGCATCGACTGTTTCACTTGAACTTCCTTAAACAAATTATCAAGGTAACACATTCTTTAATATTGTTAATTAAAAGTGCATGCAAGTTTATTTGCCCAGAAGTACAGTCTGAACAGGCCTAATACATGTTGCATCAAATAAGTCTAAGTATATCAGATCTGCGAATGTGTTAAAGTTTACAAGCTATAATCATCACCATATTATATTTTATAATACATCTCTGGTTACATTGGTCAAGCCAAGTTCACACTTGTGAGATAAACACAAGCAGAAGATTAAGAAAACCCCAATAAAAGCCAGCAGGAAATAAGTGTATGTAGTTCTTGTGTTTGTGCTTAACAATGCAATACTGTGCAGAGCCCCATGGTTTTAGTTTGCAGTTTGTTGTGCTTTATTAAATTATATGTATCATTGCCACCATACGTGTTCTCAAGCTAAGGCTTGTTCTTCTAAATAAATTATTCACAACCGTGAAATAACACAATATTCCAGTGTCACAACAATACAATTTAAACTATTGTGCAGAACCCCAGATCCCTTGCACATGCCATGTACATTCAAACTGAACATGCTACATATATGGCAGTACAGTATGAGTATGTACATCTTCTAAGTCTGAATCATTCGTGTGTGAATGCAAAAGTGTACTTGTACATGTAGTTGTATTGGGTTTGTTCTTCTGAATTATTCACCAGTATGAAACGGTATGAAGCACAATATTCCAGAAAGTTGTGATATGTAAAACTTGCATATCTCGTATTTGTTGAACTAACAAGTGCCAGGATTTGAGGGGATAAAAAAATCCTAGTTGTAACAGTACTTTTTGAAGAACCGGCAAGATTATTACAAATTACAACATACCATATTTAATATAAGGACATGCATATTTATTCTCTAATGAACTCCGATTTTAATATAGGCACCCTTGCAGCCCGTATCAAATCTTATCACGTATATTCCGCGAAACAATACTGGTGATAGCTTCCAAGTAAAACCGGAATTAACACCGATCGGAATATGATACTCCACAAAATTTCTTTTTATAAACTGAATAAACGCATTATTGGATTTAAGAAACCAGAAGAATTTACCGCAAAAATTCCACAAGATTATTGTGGAACATCAAACTTATAAATCAGGGCTTTGTTTGAAAATAGTAAGTTACTTCAAGACAATTGATTTCACCTTGTTTAAGTGTAACACATCAGTATCCGGACAGGTTAGAACATCCGAATATTATATCAGTATGTCCATGCAATGAAGTACAATATTTTAAAATGTACAGCGACTTTATTCAATTATTACCATTATTCCCATTATTCCGAAACCTTACCTTGTGGTTGAACTGGTCGTAACATCTTTTCCAAATGAGGCTGTTGATCCTTCAGAATATCACAGAAAGTATCGAAGGCATCTGGTCCTTTTCTGGCGATCATGTCTAACAGCCTTTCGCTCCTGTCTTGGTTGGTTTTCTGAGCTCCAATCTCTTCGTTATCCGTCTCGCTTATGATGCTTTTGCTGTAGAGATGTGAAGCAACAGTCCTTGCTTCCAAATCTCTGCTTAATGTCATCCTATGTTTTCTTAGTAACTGGCGATGTTCTTCCTGCATTTTGATATTACAAACAGATAAAATACCTTCACCTTCAACTTTGGAGTAAAAATGGCGGAAATGGAGGCGAGGGATTTTTTATGCACGCTTGAATGACGTCACTGCATCGAGCTTAGGCCCCAGCCCCCAACATTTTGACTCCTGCTCGTCGATCACCGCCGAAAACGGAAAAAGATTACGAGCTAAATATTTTTACTGAAATGTTTTATAAAAAGAATTTCAAATCAAAATCTGAACATGATGTATAGTGCAAACGCATGCTGACAACATGTAAACTGTCCTTCATGGTGTTTTCATTTTCTAACGGCAAATTTTTCCATATCATCTTGGATGATGGACATGATACTGGAATGATAACGTCATTGCCCATATATATTCAGGTTAATTATTAATAAATAATAATTATGTTTTGGCGAGATTTTTAACAAAGTTTTTGGTAGTAGTATTTAAATTTTATCATCAAATTTCAATGTATTGTGTACCATATTTATTTGAATAAGCGCCCACTTCGAATTGACACACAATCTCGAGGGCCCAAAATTGAAAAAAGCCGCCCCGGCCCTCTTCGAATAGGGCGCTCCCTTCACAGCCGCAGCGTTGGCTTCTAATTCTTTCAAGGATTTATAGAAAATATTTCCGTGTTTTCCATCGAGTCATGGTAACACCAGCGCAAGCCTGTAGGAGAACAAGAAATAGTTGTGGTAGCACCAGCCGACCGAGGCGAGCTATTTTACGTTCTCACAAACTTGCACGAGTGTTTAATACCGCGTATGCGCATGTAAACTAAATGGAAATTTCTGTTTCTTTCATAAAATAAACGCATCCATGTTTTCCATCGAGTTATAGTAAACGTCTTTCAGCCAATCAGCGCGCGCATTTTTATATCTAGTTTACTTTAAAATAACATTTGTTTCCATAGTTGGTGCGAAAGTAGTTGTTCCAGGTGTTCCAGCGCAGTTGGCTAGATTAAAATGATTGTCATTTATATTTATATATGTATTTATATATGTATTGACGTTCCGGGATTTTCCCAGGATGTTCCTGGATTTCCCGTGTACCGGGTTCTAACGTCACAGTGGCAGATAGGACAGAAAGGTGAAGAAATGGCAGTGTTCTGATACATCATTTTATTTCTGTTATAAAAAAGCCCTAACTTTCATCAACCTCCACAATACAATCAACTGTCAAAAAGTCAACTTTTGTGATCATACATTTGCCAATGAAAACCGGTTAAAGTCATGCATTTCTTTTATTTTTCCTTTTAACCAGATTTTTCATTCAGCAGGGGAAAGGTAGTGGCCAGTCAGAAGCCAGCTTAATAAACCAACCAACTTTTCTCAGTATACTGCAACGAAAAAAAGGCAAATTTGTCTTGCATACCTGGAACCGATTGTCGCCCTACTTTGCAGAACATACTGGGGCATTGAAAATCGGCCATGTACATACCTGTCCACCTGCAATTTTCAGCTTCCATTGGATAATTGCTGGCCCAAAGTTGGGATATACAAAAGCACAAGAAACTAAACCTGCTGTACTAAACAAAATCGGTAAATGTAATTTAAGTCAACAAAACTTTATTTCACTGAACACAAATTTCTATTAAAATCTGCTATACATTGTGTGATTATGGTAGCTTACATCTTCCACAGCAAAAAATTAGCTTTAAATCTGGCCAATATGTTGTGCGTCAGCACATGCAACGTTGTAATGAACCATGCATAGTAAACATAATTATGAGTCGGTTACGAACAAGAGACGCCGATGTGTCTGGTGTAATGTATACAGCTAGGCTATTCCTTTATTTCAACTGACACCGCAAACAAACTAAACGGTGTCTGTTCAAAAATAGAATTTCAGAATTCTCGCTGGCTACTAAAATCTAAAGGGTCTGTATTGACTGGCGCAACCAACTGCGGAAAAATCCTCCATGACCGACCATCAACACTTACAGTATAATTTACGCTACTGCCACTATCTTTTATTAGTCGAACACTAATACTACTACTAGTACTAGTTAATCTATTAGCTACTTTCAACAATTTACATCAATTTTATCGGTCCTAATTTTGTTCTCAGGACTTTTTTTCTACAAATAATATTGCAAATATTTTCTAGCTAAAAAAAGTAAGAAACAAGAAAAACGTATGGAAAAAATATTTTGTGGGACTGAGGTAGTCCCAGCTGGTCACTCATCCAAGTACTAACCCCGCCCAACCGGGCTTAACTAGCTAACTCAGTCTATGCGGCACTACGCGGCACGACTACAGGCTGTGCGCAGCAGCCTCTTGTTTCAACAAAAACAACATTGTTTGAATGACAACAAATCAATGAAAGAATATCCTGTTACATGTTTAATCACACTGGCGACTAGCTCTCATTCACAGTACGCCACTAATAGCTAAGCGTTGAATCGATCAGCTGGTCGACCTGGGTGGAACAAAACATAAATGGTACCCATCTGACACATGGTTAATCGACCACGATCCTGTATTTCATGCATATATCTCAGAAGAGTACAAAACATACAAAAATATGCTACATAAGCCCAAACAGGACTAAATACAGCCAGAAAGTGTCTTTCTATGATACATGACAATTCCTGAACTAAGACTGAATTAACTTTCCCACGTAACGCTGAACTCATAATTTCACAGACATAAAGAAAACAGAAAATACTTCTGATTGGCTGAATTTACTATAACTTATAATGATTATGATCTTATTGATGGTAAAACCAATCTACCAGTTATACCACAGAAAATGTTATTAATCAACACCTTCGGTGTTTTTCAAGGGCTTCACTGACCTGCTGACTCAGCAAGGAATTCTTAAACTTCAAGGAGCACTAGAATTTTCCAGGTTTGTAGCAACTAGGATTGTTTTTTGGTATGATCAATTACAATTTTTACATAAGATGTAACAAGATAAATCTCAAATCTAAAGAGAATCTTCAGTCAAAAATATTAGGTTTTGATAAACATCTCAAATGAATTGTGAGATATTTACATGGCTGGAGATGGTACTTTAGGTTACAAATAACATAAATCAACTGAGTGTGTGATCCTCGCTGTCACACTGAAGAATTTCAAACATTTAATGCAAATTACCGTAAAACCTGTGTAACACCAAAAATATGACTGCTCTTCAATCCTGTGATATGATTTTCACTGCTTTCTGTTTTATTCAAAAGTAAGTGTTTAAGTCTACTTTAACTAGATAGTACCATGTACCATAAAATTATGTTTATAAGTCCGACCCAAACCCCACCCGACCCCCTATCCACATTTACAACCAAGTGATCTAGTTACAGATTCCTCCAGTAATATGCTCCTTCAGTTATAAGCCCTTCAGGTTATAAGCCCCTCATCATTGGCCCGCTCCCCCTGTTATTAGACCACCAGTCTGATAACATTCGGTGGTGTTGACTGTTACGTCTCCACCAGGCAATTTCATTTGTTTTAGGATGGTTCCAGGCAACTCACACTTGTCTGGTTGCTGATTTTTCTCTGTGAATTCCACTTAGTAAGGCCATAAAACCCTTATGGGTGAATATATGTAACCTCAAGGCTTACAAGTGGATTTTACAGTACATAATATAACAATTAACAACTGCTAGGGTTCGTGGGAAACTCACTTCAACATATATCAAGAAATGGGTCGGTGTGATGCATCAATTCAGTATGTACACACAGTGCACATGTATCATTTCTGCAGCAGTTGAAATGAATAAGTTAAGTATCAAATGCTCATATTTTCCTACAACTTGAAACCTGCCAATTACATAAGTCATGCAGCCTATCACAAGGTTTTCAATAATAATAATAATAATAATAATAATAATAATAATTAGTGGCTATATAATACCAGTTTCAAGTTTAGACTAAACATGAAGTGGAACTACTATGGTAATAATCTTCTGACTACCATTGCTACAAATTGCAAATCCATGATTTAACAATGCAACATATTTTAAAATACTAAGTGCTGAACATTTAACTACAGGTATAACTTGGCTATATACACTGTACAATTAGCAGAATCTCGTTTTAGGGTAATTTCTAGTTCTGGCAATTGTTCCCTTGAATATTACAAAAAAATTAGAAATTCCCAGAAATTGCAGGGTTTGTTGGCGTTAGTCTATGCAAAACACAAACCACAAGTCAACTGAAATACCAATGATTAAAGTACTTCCTACTGGTGAATTAAGAGAATAACTGCAGGGAGGGAAGTTATAAAATAACACAAACTTTTAAAAATTATATTTCTATTTATACTGGGCAATGTTTTCGATGCACTCACTGCTATCAATGATAGCGCAAGCCTTGTTTCAACTTATATACATATACAAAAATATTCCTATCTATAAATGGCATCATTTTACCAATATATTGCGAAATGAATACTTAAAGTACTGGATGACATAATTACAATATAGCAGCTGATGCCTTCTGTATGCACATATACCAAATTATGGGATAGCATTTAAATTTGGTAAAATTAATGGCCTTACCCTTCTAAATGTAGAAATCTGACACAAAATGTATCTTTTTAGAATATAATTTAATGTGATACTGATTTATTCAAAATATTTGTCAATTTTCAAGAAAAACAAACATTTTACAAAAACTAACAACTTCATGACTACAACCCCAAATAAACATCTGATTTCCGGCTGCACAAAAAAATGTCAAAGCACCAATACAATAAGAGAGACAATAGCCTGCTGAAAAATGCTTGGTACCATACCAATTAGCATGGACATACATCGAGACATTGACAATATACAACATAACTAGTGTACCACGTGAATAGGTATAAAATAATATCTACATTACAGTGATACTGATATTTACACTGTCTTTAACAAGTTACATGACTGTATACTAAAGTGACAGCTTGCTGCCTCCAGTTCAATGTAATTTGTTCACTGTTTACACAATTGTGGGCACATCTGTTACTGTCTGGGCTTCAGTGTTGTGGTTGACAGGCTTTACAAACTTAGCAAGAGATTTCTTCACACGCAAAGCTGTCAGTCTTGCATTCGGATGCTGCCTCCAACATTCAGACATCATCTTTGACATCTGCAACAGCCACTGCAAAATATTTCCCGAGATCATCATCTGGTTAATGATTATTCAACATTTGTCTAATAGTTTTATGCCATGTGCAGACAGTGCCGGTTGACTTATTTACAATGTATTATATGTTTGTGTGCAATGCAAGAAAATATTTGCCTGTAACTTTCTCTAATTCTCTTGTTTTTGTTCACCACAAGTTTAAAAGAGATTAAAAAGTGATTACGTGTACATGTGTGTGTGTGTGTGTGCATGCATGCATGCATGCATGAATGTGAGTGCATGCATATGTGTGAATAAGTTCATATAAATCCAACTCTACTTACAAACATCAAGTCATTTTAGCATATTTTTCTTGCATTAATTAGTACATGCAAATGTGCTAATGGACAAATATTTCAATTTCTAGCCCTGGCTTTATTTATAGGAAAATTTATTACTTACGTCATCTCTGAACCACCTGTTTGGAATTTCTGGCCTCATTTTCTCGACAACCACAATTTTCTTGACATCTTCAAAGCTGGGATCACTTGGTAGCACATTATAATATGGAACCTCATAATCTTCACACAGTCCTGTTTCTTTAGGGAAAATAAACAAGTTCATGGTTCAGTTTCCTAGATTATAATTAGAAAACAAATCATATATGCATGTCGAAAAAGAAAAAGAAACCCTGATTTCTCTATCTTTTTGTCACAACTCAAACATGTACATGTACATGTATCATCAAGTGAATTAAACATAGCAAAAAAGAGAGGAGCTTTAGATATCTACTACAAGAAATGGAACAATCTCATAACATGGCTGCAAAACTAGAATCGTAAAAATCCCTGTATCTTAGTATTGTATAAATATTCTTATTATTTTATTTTATTTTATTTTATTATATTATATGGAAGTACTGATTCTCAGGTCCATAACTAAATTTCCGTGTTCTGATTGGCTGAAACTTAGGTCCGTAACTTACCGTACAGACCTTTCGTCTGTAGTGGACTTCAAAACAATGTCAAAAGAAACAAAAATAAATACAAATGAGCCAATGATATAATAAAAATCTTAATAACCTCATTTGCTCGGTCTGTCCAGGAGAATATTTTGCCCTCGGTCTTTCATACAGACCTCGCTCTGGTTGGTCTGTACAATGAAAGACCTTGGGCAAAATATTCTCCCGGGCAGACCTCGCACTCGGTTATTAAGATGTTTTTGTTAACTATAACATTATTGGGGTTTTTTTATATTTGCTTAGAAAATATTTGTAACAAACACACCATTCAGATTGTAAACATCATCATGTAGAAATAATTTTTTTAAAAAAATTTGTTTCCTTCCAACTGCATTAACCCCTGGTCCATGCAGAGGAGGTACATCTCCCATCAATATTTTCACAAAGCAATAATAAAAGTGTTCTCCAGGCTTTTAAGGGATTTAATGACATGGCATTAAAGCCATACTTAAGACACATCTTTTAAGATAACATTTAAATTATCATGTGATTTAATTTATGAACTTATTTCTCAACAAATATTTATTCTAAAATGTGTCAAGACTTTTAGTATTCTCTTCAATACTTTTCGATCTGCTGTAAGGTAAAGAAAACATGGTGTTGTTATTATTATTATTATTATTATTATTATTATTATTATTATTATGAATAATATTAAATAATATAAATTATTAAACTGACCTGTTGAAATTCCTCGCCTTGCAATCTCCCACAGTACAAGACCAAATGAATACATGTCAGCCATCTTGTATGATGTGAAATTTGACCTGTCTAAAGTATTATCGATGACCTCTGGTGCCATGTATCTCCTTGTGCCGACTCTTGTGTCAGGCTTCACATCTATCTCATCAGTCTCTGGTTCATACTTCACTGCCAGTCCAAAATCACCAATTGTGCACGTCAAGTTCTCCTTAACCAAAATGTTTTTGGACTTCATATCTCGATGAGCAATTGGGGGCTTACCTTGTGTTCCCAAAATTTCTGAATGCAGGTGTGCAAGGCCAGCTGCTGTAGAATAGGCAAGTCTTGCCATTACTTTTTTATCCAACTTATGCATCCGCAGGAAATCGTACAATGAACCATATGAGTGATACTCTGTAATCAAATACATCTGAGTAATTTGGCCACTCCCAATAATATCTGAGGCTATAAAGCCAAGGATGTTATCATGTCTCAGCAAAACTGTCTGGTAGATCTCTGTCTCTCGCATCCATGATGTCTCAAAGTGGGAAAGGAAAATCTTGACTGCAACATCCTCCCCATGCCAACGTGCATGCCACACCTCACCGTATCTCCCTTTGCCGACACTCTGAAGCAGAGTGACTTGCTTAGCTATTGTCCTTTGAACCTGTTGGCACATTCATGAATATTATTTTGTTTTATAATATGAATTACTGTATTTCCTTGAAGTTTTAAAATTTTAAAGTTTTAAAAGGTCATGTAAAAAGAGAGGCCAGTTATTTGAGAGGACAATTCCTAAGAATAAAGATTTTATTTCACAGTTCACTGTTCTCTTATAAGATAAAACCTTTAATTTTGAATGCATTGTGTCAATAATTAAATAAGTGTCACCTGACTGTGATTCTTAATCAAATTAAACAAGCCACCAAAACTTTAAATAAATATTTAACTGTCTGAGATTGTCTGATGCATGTAAAATTAATAGCTTTTATATCATAAACTAATCAACTTTGAACTCCTTTTTCAAATTATGTTAAGAACATTTTATTTGTTTATCATTCTTGGCATTCTTGGCATTCTTGGCATTTCCATGGTGAAGAGAAACAAATGACTGATCGATATGTGTGTCAGGGTTTTCAATAGGGCCCGGCAGCCTGCAAATCTCACTGGCTATTTCACTTCAATTTGCCATCTATTTTAACTGAAAAATGACCCAAAAGTTAGGAATAACACAATCTATCTCCTGGCAATGGTTCTTGCATGACTTCCACTGACTGTGAACTGGAGTTTGTGGATACTAATGATTATAGCCACAGCCTAAATCAGATCTCTCAGGTTTGGAGTTTCCAAAGAGTGAGGTTCTTGGTGGAGTGAGCGACGAAGGCACTAGCAAATTCTAGGGCAGTCCTGGGGCATGCTCCCCCGGAAATGTTTTGAAATTTGCACTTCTCAAATCGCTGGAGATTTACCAATTTCTTAAAAGATGCACATTTAGGCCTTCTATGAAGGCACTCAGAAAGGCAGTTTTCAAAAATGAGCACTTCTGAAAGCTTAAAAGTAGAGTTATCTACCAGAAGAGTGCTAATGCATGAGAAATGCTCATGTCAGCATGAGAGTGTGAGATTACATCGAAATGTGCGAGACTCACTCTCACTGCGTGAGACTTGAGAGCTCTGCTAATTATAACACTGATGTAAGTCAGGAACAGATTCGAAATAACAATTGGGTGGGTGGGGAGCAATGATGGGTAATTAATTGGTCTGAAATGCAGCTCACATGTATCATACTGATTCGCTTACCAATAAAGGCAACCCTGAACCACTACCAGAACTGACATCTAACAGATCTTTTAGCGTCTCTCCACCAGCAATGAAACGGTCTCCACTGTACTTTTCTATATCAAATGGCGGAATGTTGCGTCTTGCTCTGAATCTAAACACACAAATACTGTTAGACAACACATGAAAATGACAGAGGAGTGTCTTAATGACTGCCACCCTGAGTTGCACTAACCCCTTAAATTACTTGCTTTAAATTTAGTACTTTCATTTAGTAAATACATGTATATCAGAATGTTTCCTCCTTCAGATCTCTTTTTGCCAACACCCGGAAGAGAAAACAGTAAACAGCACCCTCTTGAAAAGCAAGCATAAATTTCAGGCTTAGTTTACAACTGCTGATAAAACACACGTCAGCCACAACGGTCAAACAGTAATAATAATAAGCAAAATATACAAAAATGAGATTCCCATACTCTATATATTTATAAACTTAATTACTAACATTTACTATGTACAAATAACCCTTTCTGATTTTCAGCTGGCTTGAACATTGAAGTGCCAATGGAAAACAATGCATCATTTACATTTTTAGCATCAAAATCAAGAGATTCATATTGTACAGTTCGTAATTGCACCTATCTAATCTTGAAATGTTTAGTCTGGGAGAAGGGGGCAATGGGTGATGAATTTGACCTTAAACTTGATCTTTCCTAACCTGTGATCAGGCCTTCTTTAGGTCGTCAGACAGAAATAGTCAGACAAAAATAGAGACCGAGAGAGAAAGGGAAAGAAGGTCTGACCAAAATACTGTCTGGCATCATGTTGAACATCCAAAATCTGGATGTTGCTCTGATTGGTTACTTAACAATAGACTTTAGGGGCACGCACTTTTATTGGCTACTGCAAATTTTTGATTGGCTAAAAATGACAGACCACCTGTTTCGAGGTGACAGTGGGTGGAATGGCGCCAGACAGTATTTCGGTCAGGTCTTCTTTCCCTTTCTCTCTTGGTCTCTATTCTTGTCTGACTATTTCTATCTGACGGCCTGATCGCAGGTTAGATCTTTCCATACTTTTCTTAGATGTTTCTCTTAAAAATGGGACAAAAATTATATCATGTCCCATCCTCAGGCACTGGACACTTTGTTCACATTTGAGATCAAATCCCAGCACACTGCCCGCACTCCCTCCTCATTGCCCCACCCACACCCCCACGCCTTGCACTGATAGGCACACAACAATGCTGTTTTGTATCTTACCGTACATAAAGAACGGCCAAAACTATGATGAACAGTACGGTGCAAACACCAGCACTAACAAACAAGATAAAGTACTGCTGAGTTGTGATGTCCGTTGAGTCTGCAAGTTGACGACGAACTGAAAAACAGAAACAAAAAGTGTAATCCATAAAATTGAAATAGACATTAAAGTTTAAAATGTCTACCAATAAAACACCATAAGACCCGGCTGGGACAGCTCAAGATTTATTTATATGCTATCCAATATTCCACTATGTGGTTCAACCAATAACAGCCTTTTTAAAAAAATAATGACTGGTTAATAATTACTAATATTAACCGGGTTTGTTCAAAATCCTCTAGTATATAAAATTCCAGACATTTTCCAGTCTAATTTCTGATTTTTCCAGACTCAACAGTAATGCAAGAAAAGGCCTTTTGCCATCTAAAAAATTACAGTTGACATCAATCCAGTCCCAATTTGATCTCCAATTATAGTGACCGTAGTTCCAGTGAACACAAATCTCCAGACTTTTTCCAGACACTGATATGATTTACCAGACTTTTCCAGGTCTGCAAAAAAGGGATTTCCAGCCTTTTCCAGACTTTCCAGACTCTGTACAATCCCTGTAATAACTTCTAAATATAACAGTCTAGGGTTTGTACACTTTTCAACTTCCAGGACTTTCCAGAACTTCTTTTTAGACACTTTCCAAGTCAAGAAGCCAGTTTATGATAATTAATTCCCAAGTATTTTCCAGGAGTTTCCAGGAGTCAGAACTCCAGAACTTTACATGAATTCCAGGAGGCAAAAAGAACCCTGAATATAAACAGTCCAGATAATTAATGGGAAAAGGCAAATCAGTACATGTGAGTTCATAGAACATTATTTTCCAAGAAAATGAGAAAAACATATTTGCTGAAATACAGTACATGCCCTCTTCACTGCTACAACATTTCTTGGGTGAACTTCCGTACACAGCCAACTCTCAATGTTCCTAGTGCAAAACCAGCCACTTCAGAGTAGCTTTTTATACAAAAATATTGACATGAAACAAAACTTGTTTGTTGTAAATACAATAACTTTACAATGAAAGCAAAGCTTTTAAGGTGATGGTATAGTGAGCAAACATAACACTTATCTAATAATACCTGAAGACCCAGGTGTTGTTGGTGGAAAACTTGGTTTCAGATCTTCATTGCACATATCCTCTGATCTACAGCAAAGCATTCCACGTCGAGTTGCATGTAGACTAGTGTCAGTGCGGCACTGCATGAAAGACTTTTCATGATACCCAAGACATCCCCAATTCAGGTTCTCTTTGCCATCTTTCCATTCAATCTTTTTATAACATTTTCCATCCGTAACACAAGTGAAGTTCTGGTTCAATGATGTCCCACAACCAATTCCTTCACTGCACTTGCATACCAGAGCTGCCACAACTACATTAAAGCCAAAGAATGTAATACATTAATGCCAAACAGTTTAAAAACATATTAAATAATAATATTAGAAATGCACAATTTTAGCAGCATTTGAAATTAGTGGTAGTCCATTGGTCTGAACTCACCAAAATATATCTTTCACTGGTCTAGTGGACTACCAGACAATGTTCAAACACAAAAGAGAAAGAAACTGGCATTATTACTTTGGTTTAAAACAGTCTACACTTACGTCTGGTTTTCACTGGTGAAATAAGAACAAGCACAAGAATAAGCACAAGAATATGCACAAGCCAGTGAGGTCACCCATGAAATAGAAATAAGGATGAAATAAGCACAAGCACAAGGAAATTAACATTTCTGTTCTCTCTTGTGCATTTTTTCTGTGTTTATTTCACATATTTCCAGGCAGATGGGGGGCTTTTTTTTAGGCCACAAATTCACCCTCAGGAGTTAATTCATGCATGGTTCATAATGAATTATGTGTATCTGAACAAATTTTAACCAAACTTTAAAAAAAATACGGCTGGAATTTCTAACAAAGAAGGACAGTGGTACAATCAATTGATTGACGGCTCCACTATTGACTCAATCAATGTTTTATCTGAGCAAAATCGACAACTATTTTATCGGTCTTACATCTGAGTTTGTACCAATAGATCAATCCGACATTCCAACTTTCCAGTACCAGAAATCCCAGATGATATTTATGCAACTGTTAAGGAAATATACGATGCTTTGTGATCTGTTAAATGGAATCCCTAATGCCCTTCTGAAAGAATTCGCGGTTGAACTTGCACCTGTCATCGCCGATATTTATATTTATAGTGATGGCTTTATTCCTACCCCTCACAAGATTCCACCCAAGAGCATTGATACGGACTTACGACCTATATCTCTAACCTGCCAGGTCGCTAAGCTACTTGAAGGTGTCACATTGTTGAGGATTTACGAACCAATTCTGAACGATCTTGACAAAAAAAACAATTTCCTGTTGCTGGCAAATCTACAGAACAAGCTATTGTCTATATGTTATACTTAGCCCTAAAAGCCTTAGATCAAGGCCATTGCTCCGTCAGATTCTTCTTTGCTGATTTTGCAAAGGGTTCGATCTCATCGATCGCCGCATATTAATGAGGAACTGTGCAAATTCAACATCTACAACTGCCTTGCGAGGTGAGTTACAGAATTCCTGCAAGGCAGATTACAGTTCACCGGGATAGGTAATGTGAGTTCTTCCACCAAGGTTCTGTGTGGCGGTATACCACAAGGCACTAAACTCAGCCCTATCCTGTTTGCGGTGATGTTGAACGATCTTCTTTCTACATGGGGTCCCCATGCTAAGTTTGTCGATGACTTATCTGCATTCGAGATTATTCCCAGAAACTCCCCGTCCTTGATGAAATTCATCGTCAATGACACCCAGAGATTTGCAGCTTGCAACAACATGTCATTAAACCCCCCAAAGTGTAAGTCTATGGTTATTGACTTTTGTCACTACAACAGCTGTGAAATCAGTCCCATCTCTACTGGACGATCGGTTGTGGAGCAAGTATCATCCTTCAAGCTGTTTGGTATATTCATTTCACAAGATCTTACATGGAACATACACTGTGATTACATACTCAAAAAGAGCAATAAACGCCTATACATTTTGAGACAGCTCAAAAGGTGCAGCCTACCTCCAACTGATATCAATTGTCAATATATATTGTATATTAATAAGACCTATTGTTGAATATGCATCTATTGTTTTTGCCAACTTGCCTCTGTATCTAAACAATCTTATCGAAATTATTCAGAAACGTGCCTTGAGGATTATTTACCTGAACCTTTCTTATAGCGAAGCTCTAGAAAAAACCAAACTAATGTCCTTAAATGATAGGAGGGAAACCACTTGCAAAAAATTTGTCAATAACATCAATACAGACAATCAAATCTACCCCCTAATTCACTGATCATACGGCTAAACAAACTCTGCCATATTCCCTTAGATCTGATAGCTAAAAGTGGATCAAGAAAGCTACGCGAATGGGCAGATTTAACTTATTTGTAACTGTATGTTTTTGTCCTTTTATTTATTTAGTTTCCATTATTCATGAATGTGTAGTGTAGTGTTAAATTAACTTTTTGCCATGTTTAATGTTTAGAGTGCATTTTCCTTGAACCTGCCTGTAATTTAGTTATAACTATGTACAATGGACATTTGTTCCCTTACTTGGTGCCAAACATGAAGCCTCAGTGAACAGAAACATTGGAAATAAAACAAAAACAGGTCACCTTTTAATCTCCATACAAAATGTGTTTTTGAAAACATTGCACTTGCACTAGGATATTGATGTCGCACACATTCCGAGCTCTTGATCCAACAAAATGGCATAAATGCCATGGGTCTGTTCATCCTTTACATGTTATCCCTGAATGCTCAGAATGCACCATTTGATGTAGCAATTTTCAAAATTTCCTGGGGGACCATGCCTCCATATATACCACCCTAGGAATATCTTTCTTTCAGAAAATCTAAACCTTGAAAGCTCTAGATCCAGATGCAAGTAGTGACAAAAAGTTTGATTATCATAATTATATAATCCACAAAATGATCCAGAAACATTCACTTAATTGTATGCACTGCTAGAACTGGAAAATAAATAGTTCTGCGCAGGATCACCTGTGGTACTAGAACCGATTTAGCCAATGAATATCTGGAAATTTTGAAATCCTTTTCAGCTTCAAATAGAAAGGCATTCTAGGCCACACATATTTACATTTCTGTACTGACGACCCCAAATTCCAAAGGCTATTTTGAAATTTAAACTACTAAATCTTAAATTTGCCCCATATTATTTCATTCTCGCAGATCTGATTGCTCTCACACTTGGAACTTTCAAAATTGTCAGTTGTTGTCCATATTAAAGTATCAAACTGTACCTGAAACTGACCAGTAAGCCCAACAAGGTAGAAGCAGGTGCTAAAAGCACAAGCTCCTCTGGTGTTTCTGGGGCATGATCCAGCATCCCTCGGAAAAATCTTGAAATACTGGTAAAAGTCTATGAAACAACATTTCGTGGAGTCTAAGAGTAATTTTCAGCATTTTGGAATAAATTGTTATTTCTATAAAGCTTTTTTAGTTTTATTAGCAATTAATTTTTGTCTTTATCTCAATTATGTATTCATTTCCTGTTGAAAAAACTATCTTAGGCCTAGGTCCACAGGCCTTGAGGCTGGCCATGCCACTGCTGACTTGTATCAAAACTTAAAAAATTCGATACCATTCTTACTGCAGAGGGACGAAACCAAGATTAATTACAGTCTAACATGCCTTTTGTTACAAAGGAGAACTTGATCAGTAGCAGCACAAGCTTTCTTGCATGCTTTTAATTGACTGCCTTCATGAACCAGTATATTTTGTGCATCCTCATTAGCCAAGCATAGATACCCTTGATAAATTAAATATGGACACGCAGTGGATAACTGTTTCAATTTTCCTATATTCAAGGTTTTATTACTAATGCTTAATTGGGCCAAAAGTTATCTTTAGAAAATTCGTTAAAGGATATTTAACAGCAACAGCTTAGTGGATATAGATCAAGCATTTAACTGACAAAAAATCAAAGGAGAAGTCAGCTGAGGGCTTCACTTAACCTTTCAATGCCTGCGTAAATCCTGCCTTGAAGAGTTCAACTAGTTCATGAGGTGACTCACAAGTGACTAAGTAACAGTCTTCTCTTTATTATTATTGATCATATCATGCTGACAGTCTCCCAGCAAAAAAGATATGTCACTAAACTACATATCAAATTCTCCAATAATTGTGCAAAATAACGACTCAGATGTCCCTCTCTTTGATATGATCATGATAATATTGCATTTATATGCCACACTTTCCATGTGAATATGTTCAAATTATGCTCATTACAGAATCAGAGATCGAACCAAAAGCATGGAAGGTGTCACAGGCTGCTGCTATACAGTCCATGTATGATCTCAATATGCAGTAACTTTGTAGTATAGAGAGGTGACAGACCACAACACCAGCATTAGCCTACTCTTACAAATCGACAAGTGCGTGGGTTCTTTTAAGTCCTCAGACAGAATGTCGAGAGACTAAACAAACGGCTTAACATCCCTTTCCACAGGCAGTGTGGCAAGAGAAGGTCCCACAAATTCAACCCTCGGCAAGGCCGAGGAATATCACACATTTAATATGACTGCAACACTGCTGCATTGTACTTTTAGTATGTTTAACAATAATTGGTGATCACAACTTTAGTTTAGCAAAACAGCTGTATATATGTTTATTGCTTCAATTTCCAACAATCCAAGGATCTAATTCCAAGGACTGACCGTTTAGTTTTTTTTTTAAACAATTGCTGATCGTTCACCTCCGAGAACACCTGTTTCCTGGCAAACTGCGGAATGATGCACAATGTTTCTATAGTTTCTATTGTTTTTATTTACTTAATACACCATATCAAGAATTTAAAAAAATATGTTCAAGTAGTGAATAAAAATTTATTCATATTTATATTTTGCCCTCCGATCCTGACCTAATAATTCAAAGAAAATATCTGTAAATCTAAAAACAAAAAAATCATCTTACACCCAGGAGAAATGGAAACTGGTTGGGACAAATTAAACAAAATACCATAAAATCCAGGTTAACAGCACCCCCACCTCTCTGTTAACAAAAATAATACTCCGCTTACAACCCCCCTGGATATAAGCCCCCCCATATATAGGGCCATCTAATGTATTCCAGTTATAAGTGCCGCCGATACAAGCCCTTTTCCGTTTAATGTTCTTTGTTCTCTTATAAATACCACAATCTCAAATCGAAAGTTGGGAAGCTATAATTCAAGTGGAGATGGGAAAAACAATTTTGATCATGCTATAGATACTAACTAGCAGTTACCAATGGTAAGTGAAGTGCCGAGCTTTTCACCTGAAGGCTACATTTTACATGCACGAAACAAACAAGATAGCACGTAGACCAAAATGAATA
>JANVCJ010066535.1:0-13078 GCA_026413505.1 Epizoanthus ramosus | reverse complement strand
TCCTGGCATCCCGGAGTGCCTTTCGCGCACCGAAAAATACCCGATGCACCTTGCGCGCCGCACCAAAAATTACCCGACACGACTATGCGCGCCTAGTTCTGCTAAAAATCGGGATTGCTTTCAGGTGTACACAAATATATTTTTATTTTTTTCCTACACTTTTTGCGGGGACTACTATGTTGCCTCCTCGGGTTTTGGCCTCTGAGCCAAAACCCTGCGGGGGCAATTATTATTATTATTATGTGTAATCATTCAGATCTTAAAAAGCCTTTACATATTCTATTAACCCTTTGAGGCCTGTGCCTGGAATGCATATCAAAACTTAACAAGATGTTGTAAATTTTGAATTCTTGAGAAAATTTGCATTACCATAATAACTAACCTCCAAACTGCTGAAGCTATCCTGAACAGCCTTGGTCATTCTATAAGCATGCTCACTCCTATCGCCGTAGCACACGACCATTAATACAACCAGGAACACCATGAAAACACAGGACTCCACAATATAGCCGTACATCTTTCTTTCCTTTTTCTTGTATCTATATCAGTAAAATATATAAATGAATATAATATTTACCTTGCATTTGCCTTACAACATGCATGATACGCTAACAAGTGAATTATATTGATATAAAAGGAGAAACATGGAAAAAGCAAGCTAGTTGACCAGTTTGAGTGACAGTGTCAGTCTACAATAATTATCTGAAGATCTGAAGCAGGTTATTGTAACGAAAGCAACCGAGACTAACACCGTGACCTAGACCTAGACTTAGATTGAGACCGAAACCGAGACTGAGAGACCAATCGATCAATTGCAACCGACCGACCGAGACGGAGAAAGAAACTGTCCAATAGCCTGACGGACCAACTGAGACCAAGACCAAGACCGAAACGGACACCGAAACCGAGACCGAGGCCGAGGCCGACAACGAGATCAAGATCCAAGAGCAAGACTGAGACCGAGACCAAGACCGAGACTGACACCAAGACTTGTACCAAGAGCAAATAAGTAAGCCAGCGACCGAACAAGTATCCGACCGACTGATTAACAGAGACCGAGATTGAGACTGAGACAAAGACCAAGGCCGAGGCTGAAACTGAGTCCAAGTCCAAGACAGTCTAGCCAACTCACCGGTACCGACATTGAAAGATCGAATCACGACTATCTGGATGACCAGATGATAATTACTTACTGACCTAGACCAACCAACTGACCAAGACCAATGGCCGAGACCAATCAACTGACCAAGACTGACTGACCAAGACCAATCAACTAACCTGTGAAGACCGACTGACCGAGGCCAACCAACTGACCAAGACCGACTGATCAAGACCAACCAACTGACCAAGATCGACTGACCGAGTCCAACCAACTGACCAAGATCGACTGACCGAGTCCAACCAACTGACCAAGATCGACTGACCGAGACCAATCAACTGACCAAGACCGACTGACCGAGACCAATTAACTGACCAAGACCGACTGACCGAGACCAACCAACTGACCAAGACCGACTGACCGAGACCAACCAACTGACCAAGACCGACTGACCGAGACCAACCAACTGACCAAGATCGACTGACCGAGACCAACCAACTGACCAAGATCGACTGACCGAGACCAACCAACTGACCAAGGTCGACTGACCGAGACCAACCAACTGACCAAGATCGACTGACCGAGACCAACCAACTGACCATAATCGACTGACCGAGACCAACCAACTGACCAAGGTCGACTGACCGAGACCAACCAACTGACCAAGGTCGACTGACCGAGACCAACCAACTGACCATAATCGACTGACCGAGACCAACCAACTGACCGAGACCGACTGACCGAGACCAATTAACTGACCAAGACCGACTGACCGAGACCAACCAACTCACCAAGACTGATCGACAGGGATCAATCAAGACTGACTGATGCTGAGAACAAGAATGATTGATCAGCGAACTGACCAACCAAGATTGAGCGACACCGAGTGACCAAGAGCCTAAAATCAAGAGAGACCGAGACTTGACTGAGATGAGATGGAGAGCGAAAGCTAGACCCACTGGCAGTCCGGGGCAACTGTGTGTGTCAATTGTTAGAGTTTTTGTACAATGATAATGATAATAATAATATTAATAATAATTCAGTTATAATACAGCATGGATAACAAAAAGCGTAAACCGACAAACAGATTAACTGGTCAACATATGAGAAGGAATAGAAACACATAGTAAATGGAACCTTTGCAAATGTTGTAGCTCTTCCGGCAACAGCAGGGATAATATACTTCTTCCCTTCTCAACTTTATCGTTATGATTCTTTTCCACGAGATTGTTCTGTTTCGCTTTACGTGCATGAAACAGCGCTAGGATTAAGGCGATTATAATAACTTTCCCTGGTTGAGACACGAAAACATCTTGCATGAAGGAGATAAGCATGGAAGAGAGCCACTGGTCCGAAGTGTCTTTACCCCAGGACATGCTGTAGAACAGAGTGAACGCTGCTGAAGTTAAAGCTGAAGAGAGACAGAGGAACCACGCCAAGTACACACAAACATGCGGTAGTGGACGATTTTCATCTTGTTCCCGACTGGTAGCGCTGCCACTTTCAACCTGTTGTTGCTGTTGTGTCACTTGGTATTTCTTTGCTGAGTTAGTATTTGACATATCTTTTCCAGGAGTATTCTTGAGCTTAGATTTTCTGAACAAGATGGCGATGAGGATATTGATAGGGGCAACGATTAGAGCTGCTTGTATTCCGATCATAACCTGTGTAAATGCGAAGTAATCTTTACAGCAGGTGCAAATTCAGTATTGAATTCTAACTGTCCTAGCTGCACTGAATTCTTATTGAATTTTAAAGTTCTGTCCTAGTGCTGAATTCTAACTATCTTGGTGACACTAAATTCTAACAGTCAATTCTAACTACATGCTATAACTGTCCTAGTGGCAAACGTCCTGGGAGATTCTTTATCATGTCTCATTTTCTTCCGTCCCGTTAATTTCCGAAAAACAATTCCCGGGGTACCACAGCCCCTTAATTATATGTACTGACCTGGCGCAAGGTGAATTTCAACGGCCCGATTTGTATGGTTTCCTCGGATGTCCCACCGAGGTTGTAGAACATAGCGTTTGCTACCATAGTACAAAAGACTAGACAGAAACAACATGATGCTCGCTGCACTCGCGTGAAACTGTTGCAGGGCTGTTTAGAGGCCACAGAAAACCATAGATGGTTATCAGTAAAGCTCCGTGAGGTTCGGCTATTAAATTCGTGCTTGAACCCTATCTTCTGCTCGATTTCTCTCCCTCTTAGCAACCTCTCGATGCACTTATCTCCTCTTTCAATCGCCAACCATCGCACACAGGGGAATAACCACGTATTGTTGGTCTGGCAGTCTTTTACTGAAATCTCATTTAGCAACCACGAAGGGTTTGACCCTGCATTGTCGTGAGCAACTCGCAGGAATTGCAGAATACCAAGAGATTTCTCCGTGTGTATTGTAAATCTGTCCTCGTTGCCCCTCGCAAAGAGAGTTCTACTTGGCTCTGTTGCATGCTTACTTATTTCAATGAGGTCACTCTCGCCTTCTGAGCCAATGATTACCATAGCAACATTAGCAGTTGTCCCGGAGTTTTTCCATACTCCAGTAGTAATTGTGAAGTCATAAACGTACTGATGAGAAGAAGGGTGTGGCAAAGTGATGGCTGGACCAACCTGGGGGAATAGATACGAGTGGAGTGAAAAAGAAGCGATAGCGTATTTGTTAAGGCTTGTAGATCCCCTAAAAGAAACCCTTGCCAACAAATATAATCCGCCCTCAGAATAATCGCTATATGCCAGTCCATATAATCCCTGCCCACAACTGTAATCTGCCCTCAGGATTCTCGTATCTTAGACAGATCCCATATTTTAGATAGATCCCTTGATTTTGCCTAGAAATGTAATATTGTTCATATATAATAGTACGGCTGACCTTGAGAGCTATTCGGCATTATTAGGGCTCGTCAGCATGTCATTACAAGCTTTGACTGAGATAACCTGTGCTTAGAAAGGGTTTATAACCAGCAAGTAAACAAGAACCCGCACTTATGTGTACCTACCGGTATGTGCAGTTATACTGGTTATACTTATAGCTTTTTTTTTTGTTTTATTATTTTTCTTTTATTAGTATTACCTTTACAATTGTTATAAAGACGTTACAGTTAACATTACAGCAATAATTATAGTACTGGTTATAGCTAATATTGATCATAAAAAAGTAAAATGATGGTAATATAAAGATAAAAACTTGCAAATATAACGTGAACAACGCATTACAAATGCCATGCGAAACAGTGTTTCTAAATTGTCGTAGCTATTTCGAACCGTCAGTTCCTCGAAAATAGATTTCCAACAAACCTTGGTCTTGTCTTCCCTGTCAGCTCGCCTTGCGAGTAAGATAACAACAACATATGCAGCGAGTATCACACACACCGTCGTTAGCACTCCTATGTTGCCGCTGCTATCCAGATTAGAGAATGCTGCCCACACCTTGTCAAAGTCGATCGGGTTCGGTGCTACAAACATATCTCCACCGAATGACGTGAGGTGGTTGCATATACACTGCAGATTCGTCACTGTTGAGTTCGCGCCAACCTATTGAAACAAGCTAAGGTTTATATGCCGTAGTATTAAAATGAGGACGTAGTTCTTAATTCTATACTAAGGCTTATATCTGTATAACATGTATACGAATCACTACAGACATTTTCGCAACACGGAGTCAAACAAAATACAATTGTCAGATAATGGAATAATATTGTTCCCTTCGATAGACATTGTTATCATACAAAAATCCATAACATTGCGAGTATTAAGAGTGTTGAGAAAATTATATATTTGTACATATAAAATATTTTTTGGGTTTTTTTGCTATTTCAACAGACTCGGCTGAACTTTTTGTTCGCTGAGTGGCTCGGAAGTTCTTTTCTATTATAGATTTTACATGATTTTCTTGTCCGCTGGTTCAGAAGTTCGTTTTTTTTATATGGATTTTCATATGATCAAAAGAAACTTACATGGCTGTTTGTGCTACTACATTACACACTAGGAGATAAAAGCCGCTTCTTCGCGCAGTCATGTATAAGATCCTCTATTTATTATAAATAAAGCGTTGTTTGAAAGGAAATACAGAGAATCACATTTAGTGATAATGATAATGATAGTGTATTGCGCACTTTCCATGTGAATATGTTCAAATGTGCATTACAGAATCTGAGATCGAACCGAAAGAATTGAAGGCGCCGCAGGCTGCTGCAACTTGTACGGTCCATGTACGATCTCAATATAGAGGAGGTGACAGACCACAACATCGGCATTAGCCTACTCTTATCGACAAGTGCGTGGGCTCTTTTAAGTCCCCCGATAGAACGTCGAGAGACTAGACCAACGGCGTAACATCCCTGTCCATGGACGGTGTGGCGAAAGAAGGTCGCACAAAGGCCGAGTATTGAACCCGCTACCTTCAATGGAGGCCGAGGTATTACTGACTGTGCAAACCACGCTCACGTTATCATACAGTTCGGCAAGCGATCTGTGATATCAGGTTCAAAATATATTGCTACTTATATTGCTGTTGAATAAAATGAAAAGAATGAAAAATGAAGAGAGACAACAGGGTGTCTATATGTGCTACCAAGAAAGCAAAGCGGCACTTTAAGTTGTAACTGCGTAAGCATTTGTGAAAAAATAACCATATAAATATATATTAATGTATTCCACTCGGCGTCCATCTTCCCACTTCCTTCCCTTTCTTTCCCACCCAAGCATTGTCACCCAACCTCATTGTATGTGACTTTACCCTAGGTTTCTAAGAACTTAAGGACTACCAAATGTTTCTTAGCACGAAATAGGCGAGTAAAGGCCTAAATAAAGTGTGAAGAATTCTGTCGTAGCATATCATCGTCGGCCATTTTCGACAGACAATGACGAAAACGTCAAATTGAACGCCGTATAACAATAGACCTAATAATCTTCACATGGAAATTCAGCAACCTAGCTGTGTGTGTAAAGTCGCTAAGAAAATATTTTTTTCTTGAAATGTTAGTTGACTTGAAATTTTGTTTAGCAATCTTTGGATCTAGTGCAAATCCTTTTTAATGATGTAAACACATTATAATTCATTTTAAAACGCGAACATGCATTAAAAATATTATTAAATAATTTATAACGTCGCCTAGTGATTCCATAATGATAAACTGACATGCTTATTACCTCATTACCTCATTAATTGATTTGAAAATGACACTCGAACCCCACCCCCACTCCTACAAAATCAAATTGTCAGACACCATTTTCACCTGTTCCCTTAATAAATTATTTACCTTCAAGGTTTTAAGTTGTCTTTAAAATATACTTAATTAGCAATCACTTAAGCAGCTTATTTTGATAATAACAAAATATATAATGCGCTCTCTATGCCGTGATCTGTAAAAGACATCGGCTGTACATTGTGGAATATATGTATAGATCTTTATCACAGATTCTAGGATCGTGTAATGGTAATAGTAACGTATTTCGCACTTGCCATATGTTTGCATTATTTTTCTCACTAGATATTAGGTGACAGACCACAAAATCGGCATTAACCTGTAAGAAAAGAATCAGTTGTGTTATTAAAGAGCTTTCACCTTCTCTGTTGTTCATTTGGTAATATATTCTCTTACCTTTCCGTTTCCAAATGAGTTCTAAAAACTTGTCTGTTTAGAGAATGAATAGTTGTCAGAAGACATCGCGGAAATGACATTTTTATAGCTAAATTAAAAAAAAAAAACGGTTTTATGAATAGATCAAATGAGACAGTAACGTAAGGATGTTCCAAACGATTTTGCCAAGCAATTAGAGGAGCAATTGATATTAAAAAATATTCAAGCTTGAACAACAGATTTTGCAGTCAGTTCTCAAACAATTTATTGTTGGTATAAATTATGGAAGAGACTGAATGTCCCTGTGACTGAACCGGTTGAAATGAATTCGAATGGCGGGGAAACTCCGAACGTTTCTGCCAATGCCATTATCCTTTATCAAAGAATAAGAAAAGAATCAGTTGTGTTATTAAAGAGCTTTCACCTTCTCTGTTGTTCATTTGGTAATGTATTCTCTTACCTTTCCGTTTCCAAATGAGCTTTAAAAAACAGGTCTGTTTAGTTGTCAGAAGACATCGCGGAAATGACACTTTTATAGCTAAATTAAAAAACAGTTTTATGAATAGATCAAATGAGTCAGTAACATAAGGATGTTCCAAACGATTTGCCAAGCAATTAAAGTAGCAATTGATATTAATTGTTTCCCTTTAAAAAATATATAAGCTTGAACAACAGTTGTCGCAGTTAGTACTCAAACAATTTACTGCTGGTATAAATTATGGAAGAGACTGAGTGTCCCTGTGACTGAACCGGTTGAAATGAATTCGAATGACGGGGAAACTCCGAACGTTTCTGCCAATGCCATTATCCTTTATCAAAGATCCTGTCCAAATGCCGAGGGACAAGTGGTTGCAGAGTCCATAATTCTTGTCCTTGGTTTTATGACAAATTTGCCCCTTGTGAGGTTTGCAAGGGATGAGCTGAAGAAAGCAAAGAAGCCAGATGCCGTGTTAATTTTGAACTTGGCTTTGGTTAACATCTTTGGTCTTGTTTCGATTCTCCCACTTGACCTAAACCGTATAATTCGTATCAATTTCGTTCACCAGGATGTGAGCGATAACGTTTGCAGAGCCGGTCATTGCATGTTGTTTCTGTTTGCCTTTGCGCAGATAGTGACTATGACTGTTATAGCTTTTGACAGGCACGAATCGTTGACCAAATTCCCCCATCAGAGACACCTTCGATACAAGAACATCTTCTACGTAACATCGGGGATCTGGGGAGTCTCGCTTGTAGCCTCGTCAGCCTATTGTTGGTTTCATGGTCCTGGGCCATGGGGGTGTCGCTTGATTGTAACCTCTGCTGACATATCCGATGAAGATGCATTGGAATATGTCCGATTTGTTATAGCACTAATAACGTTTTCTACCTGCTCCACAATAACCAATTTTAAATTAACTACCGCAGCTCTTTATATCTGGAACCACAGGCAAAAGATCAACACAATGTTTGGACCAAGAATCGCAGAGAAAGAAATCTGCTTTACAAAGGTAAGAATGGAAAAGTGCTAAGTGGTCTAGATACTTGCGATGCAGAGCGTCACCAACGTATTATTCATTTCTCTTCCTTTTTGAAAATGACCAGTAGAGTACTCGGGGCTGTACCACATGTCCCGAATAGTCCCCTTGATCTTTGATTTTTTAAATTAATTTCCAGCATATTTTTATTTACATTTACAATCATGATTTATTTAAGATACAATTCTATTAAATACGGTATAAACTACCCTCCTGATATAGAATAAAGAAAAAAGGTAATGATAACAATGTTAGGAACGGTATGGAATTAGTGAACACTAAATACAACTAAACATTTAGCAATTCCTTTTTAAAATTTCCATACCGTATCCAAACCGACAAAAATAAGATATTCTCAAATACGTTTGACGAATACACATACACACACAAATTCTTTATCCTAGATGATAAAGGTGAAAAAATGCTGAAGAAAAAAATATTTGAGAGCAATTTTGACACGTTAAACTTTGAACAGTATATGAATCTTCGCCTTAGTCGTCGAAAAAGTGACGCACATGAAAGCAAAAATTCTAATAAGCGTCCTCTTGAATAAGTGCCGCACCCTTCAACAACAAAGATGCGGTTATAAGAAGCACTTGAGTTCTTAAGCGGCACTTATTTCAACAGTATCAAAGCAAAAATAAGAACGAAGCGGTTTTTTTTAAACCAATTAACAGCGGAACTGTATTCCTATGTACTGCAATTTAGCAGTTTCCAGCATCCATTTTGAAGTGGAAATACGTCTACCTACATGTTAACATTTTATACAACATCCTCCCTAAAATATGTGTTTTTTAAATTGCGACAAATATTTCACGAAAATGTCACTAGAATGATTTTCTTCAGGATTTACATTTGTTTCGTTTGTTTCAACACTTTGGAGCATTAGTTTGGGGGGAATTAGTTAAGCCTGGTCTAGCACTTTCAACCCGAAGGGTTCTAGTCAGGACATAAGCTGCAAAGATCTAGAGTAATATTACATATTCCCTGAGGAATTGGGACTCAGATATAAAGGTAAATTTGCATAAGAAATTATAAACAGTTTTTGCAGGGCGAAGGAAGAGAGTAACAAGGAGAAGAAAAACACGATTTGCCTTTTCTCTTTCCGAACAGAGTTCCTCTAGGTCTCCGAGGATGATGATAACCTGAACTTTTTCGAACTTTTGTAATACTTCAGATTTTTGAAACTTAAACTGCGTTTGAAACATTTCGAAATAAAATATTCCGAACCTAAACTTTATTGCTAAAATTTAAAAAAAGGGAGACATAGTATTCGTGAAATAGTGTTTAGTTTTTACAAGCACTAGTTGAAGAAGGGTAAGCATTTTTACCCGAAACGTCCATTTCAACGTCATTTTGATTACGTCGGAGACAAACTTTATTTTTAATAGTTTTTGCTACGCCAATATTATAAAGTAGAACATTGTACGGTATGCTTGAATATAAGAATATTATTTTCTTGAGGCAAGGAAAACAACTCATTCGTTCCAAAGCCTCACTCTTCAGAATCTGTTCTTGTCACTTTTCACTATGTAATGGCTCTACCGTTTCTTTATTTTTTGCCAGGCTTGCACCGCAAATTCTCTCACTTATCTAACTTTCGCGGCGTTGGGGTGTGCGTCATTCTATCACCGATATTATCCATCCAATGCCGCTCGCTGTGCTTTGGACTGGACCAGAATTGTCATCTATTGCCCCTTCGTTGTCATCCCGCTGGTGTACATCGTCATGGATAAGAGGGTCATTTCGGCAGCCAGGAGAATCCTCAGGCGACGAACACAAGTTCGGACTGTTCCACCTTCTACAGAAGCCAACGCCAGGGGGAATAACGCTGCCCACTGCACTGCCACACTACACGATCTTGAAGATGATAATGCTGCACGTTTACCCATCACAGACGCCAATGCCAGGGGGGATAACGCTGCCCACTGCACTGCTACAGTACACGATCTTGAAGATGATAATGCTGCACGTTTACCCATCACAGACGCCAATGCCAGGGGGGTCAACGCTGCCCACTGCACTGCCACACTACACGATCTCGAAGATGATAGTGCTGCAATTGTACCTTCTACAGAAGGAAATGCCAGGGGGAATGGCGATGTCCACTGTACTGCCAAACTACAGGACCTCAAAGATGTTAATGTTGCACATGTACCATGGAAAGGATCAAGGAGAAGAGAATCCCGTTTCAGCATCGATGTTCCAAGGGAAATAAAAATAACGGATACGAGGTCCCGGAGTTTTTAGAGCCTAGAAATTTGGTAAAGCTAAAGTCTATCGGCGAATCTATAATCTGGAGATTTGTAGGTGCGGATTACCTCATCAGCAGAACAGATTCATATCTTAAGGAAGCCGGAACATTTACTTAAGGTGTCTAAACACAGCTATTATTTGTCACTGATGTATGAACTTGTATAGGTGATAACTCTTTCGTCCTTACTCTTAATACTGTGATTTTCCAACAGATTAGAAAAACTTATTGGAATAATAAAGTTTTGTTCTGCTTTTGGTTGCCACGTTGTTTCCATGGCAGCAACACACCTCTAAAAATAGTTTTTAAAATGACAAAATACAGCAATTTCTCAGACTCTGTTCAATAACTTTTTATTAAATTTTAAAGGAAGTGATATTGGCACAGGAACATGCTTTCAAAACATTATGAGGGAAATCAAACAAACCGAAAAAAATTTAAGGGAGTTAATACCTTAAATTGCTCTTTTTCACTTTTCTCGAAACGCGTTTGTTTAAAATGTTTGATTTTGCTAAAGAACATTTTTCAACTACTAATATTTGATTTTGGAAAGTTTAAAGAAAAGTTACTGAGTAGATTCTGAGCCGGAAAACGTAATATTCTGCGAAAATATTAAGGTGGTTTTGTAAGGTACGTAGTTGCCATATAAACATCTTTCAAAAACTTTTTGTATGCAAAATGTAGTCAGAGACTCAATATCAAGTACTAAGGTATTAAACATAAATTGATATTGAAGCTTGTGTACCGACATTCTTAGAAATAATATCAAAAATAAAACTGTGAACTGTGTTCAGACACCTTAAGTAAAGAAAATATATACAACTATAAACATGCATGGAGTCAAGTAACTGTTTAGAAATCAATGATGTGGTTAGTCGAGCATTAGTACCAATTTGAAATTATAATAACTATTAAGCAATACAGCTTAAAATGCTCTATTATAAAATGCATTATATTTACAAAATGGATTACAAGTGTTAAACTATACTCCAACTGCTGCTTGAGTTATATATAAAATTCTAGAGAACGTTTAACTTTTATTTAATTTAAAAGATTTCCCAGACTGAAAGCATATTTTGTTCTTATGTCAATGGTTTTCGTGTTAGTGTAAAGAAAATCTATGATATTTTGTTGCTACTGAGCGTATGTGATATTTCAAAAGAGATATTAAAAGCCGGCACCGCGTAAAAGTTGTCCTGCGAATAGCAGCGAGTGGTCATGATGATCTCAAGTTTGGCGCGTTTGGCGTTCAGTGTCGCTCGTTTGTTGCGCAATCAGGTATGTTTTGACGTTTAATAAATTATTATTATTATTATTATTATTATTATTATTATTATTATTATTATTATTAACACAGTGACGATATAGCTAAATAAAACTGACGATTCTACGGTTCTCGGCAGACGGCTACTGGCTTTCCCGCTCCACTGGCGATTGTAGAATTTAAAACTTGGGCAGTGGCCTGGAAGTAGATCTATCTTTTCCTCGTTAATCTTTATACTTACAGATTTATAGTCGTCGGAAGTCATGTGAGAATTGAACCAAAAAACCGAGACACGTGATCATAGTTTTGAAACTCTCGCCCATGATTGGCCCAAGTCGTCGAGAGAAAATTCCGCGCTTTGAAGATTTGAGATATTGAGCCAAGCATTCAAGAGTTTTTCCTGCAGTTGTCTCAAGATAGAACATGAATTTACTAATTGCAGTAGACTGACGAAGCAACTGCAGTTGTTGAATGAGGAAGAAATTTTCTCGACCTTAGATTATAGGCCGCGAGAAAGAAGAGCGGTATGGGGTTACGGTTACAGTGTAATAGGAGGAGGAATGCTGTAACTGTTGCCGACATCATGGCACTTTTGTAGCCGAGACAAAAACTGTTTTAAGACTTCCAAGTACTCGAGCAGGTCATCTGAAATATTTGTCGGCAAACTACCACCAGGAACGAGCGGAGCTATTTCCTCTTCGTGCAAGTAACGGAAAATAATTATGTAACAACAGCTTTTTAAAACATTCAAGAGACGGGCAATTTCGGCAAGGTTTTCAGCATTGTCAGTTATACAAAGACACAACATGTTCACGAGCTTTGACGTACATGGCTACATAATTTTCTACGTGGATTTGGAAATCTTTTGCGAACTCTTTAAAATTCACAGCACGTTTTTCAAAATCATGTTATCGATTTTCGATTAAGTAGTCGACTACTATCACGTGTCTCAATTGTGGGTTCTCACCTACCCACTAACTATTTTCCAGCTTTATTTAAACTTTAACAAAAGAACTTTCGATACTCTTACCACCAGCATCACCACCAGAACAACAACAATGACAACAACAATTAAAGGTTCTATGTTTGGCATTTGAAACAACCTGCAAAGCCTGATTGTCCGATATGTGGAGTATATGTTCTCAACGACAACAATAACGATAGCGACAATTAACGATAACGACAACAACGACGACGACACTAACAACGACAACGACAGTAATAAGTAACAACAACTAAATCAACAGCAACAAACATCAACAACAAACTTCATCATCATCATCATCAGCAACAGCAACAGCAACAGCAACAGCAACAGCAACAGCAACAGCAACAGCAACAGCAACAGCAACAGCAACAGCA
>JANVCJ010066424.1:0-13080 GCA_026413505.1 Epizoanthus ramosus | reverse complement strand
AACCCAAGAACAGTTTTGAGTGTTTCGTTGTCCTAACCCTTAAAAGGAAGCAGGACGGTCAGTGCAACCCAAGAACAGTTTTGAGTGTTTCCTTGTCCTAACCCTTAAAAGGAAGCAGGACGGTCAGTGCAACCCAAGAACAGTTTTGAGTGTTTCGTTGTCCTAACCCTTAAAAGGAAGCAGGACGGTCAGTGCAACCCAAGAACATTTTTGAGTGTTTCCTTGTCCTAACCCTTAAAAGGAAACAGGACGGTCAGTGCAACCCTTGTGCTGCTACACCGCTTATCCTTGGTAATGCTGCTTCAGATACCGTCTCAACGCACCGTACTTGGCGTTCTTCTGAGCCTATTTGGGTGCTCTGTTGTACATCCAAGAGAATCTCATCCCCGGTGTTATGATCGTCTTGGTGCTATGATTCACAATGCGGACATCAAATTGGTTGCCCCTAATTTCAGTGTACTGGGAAATCCCAAAAGGCCTTATAATTAATATCACTGTTATCGTATATAGCCAGGTTTTGGCTTCACTGGTGAGTTCCATAGTGGCACCTCATGCATCAGCTCAAAAGGTCTCGCAGAAGTTCGAGTAACAGAATCTTCACAGCCGCATTGCGTCTCTCCAGGTACATAATAATATTTGGCCATCACAGCAGAACATCCAGGGAGCACATGGGAACACTTTCTAGAATCTTACCACAACAACCTGTACATCCCTTCGAGGAGCAATCGTGTACGCGCGTACTTGGGGTGAGTTTCCCAGTCTTTGATGATTTTTAAAATATCCCTGCAGTCGCGTGCGTGGTACATGCTTCCCAGTCTTTGATCCTTCAAATATCCCTGCAGTCGCGTGCGTGGTACATGCTTCCCAGTCTTTGATCCTTCAAATATCCCTGCAGTCGTGTGCGTGGTACATGCTTCTCAGTTTTTGATCCTTCAAATATCCATGCAGTCGTGTGCGTTAGCAGCCCTTTTGGTAAGCCCACGATAGTGGCCTTGACCAAATCACGGATATTCGCGTCAAATAAACTATTATTATTATTTTTATTGTTATTATTTATTACTGGGGTTAGGATTAGAATAGAGTCTAGTATATCTCTCTGGTATAAGTTTCTTTCTAGCCAAGGTCAGTGAATTCACAAGGTATATAATAGTTAAGCTGGAACTGATTGTGCTTCATGTCACAAGTTTCTTTACTCCTACATCCTGTTCTTTACAAGGCTCATGCAGTGGGAGGAAACTACAGTCTAGGAAAAGTTACTATTCGTAATTGTAAAAATAAATATAACCTCCAGGTTGATGTTACGTTATACGTTCAACATTATTATTATTATTATTATTATTATTATTATAACCGAAAGCCAGAATATATACTAAACTACGTATATCTAAAATAATTAATCGCAAAATTGAAAGATTAATTGAAATCACGAGCAAAACTGAAGTAGTTATCGAAGCAGGCAGTAACTCTCAGGTCGTAAGGATATATTTGCTTTATTTCATTTGAAAACATATTAAAGGAGTCTTGACAAACTTGGATGATGCACAGCTGTTGATGTAAGCTGGTAGCGTGGCGTAGGCACCAAATCTATCTTGATATGAGTTTAAAATGTCCATTTAGGCTTATATCGAGCATGTTTACGGAAGCAAGAAAACATTTATGTAAACATGTTATCAGCTGTAACATATATTCTTATCAATAACACATTGGCGCAGGTGATGTTATGACTCCAAGACTGAAGAGTGATTTTGCTGGACCTTTTCTGTGTTGTTTATGAAAAGAAAAATTTCAAAATGATAAGTCATAAAAGCTGTCATAAGTTATCCACACAACATAGTAGGAGGGATTTGTTGTTGTAGAAAAACGTTCTTATAATAACGAAAGAATAACATTCCTGTTATGAACATCTATATTATTATTACCGATACAGTAAGCATATTTCCGTAATAATCTCACTGACTACTTCGACAATTAATTCATGGTACTCGTAGCTAGATTTCGGTGGTATGTATTGCCAGAATTATATTGTCATTTTTTTTATCATTTACAGGCTATGACATAGGATTTTTCATCCTTTTTACTCTACGTCACATGTTTTAGCGGTTTCTATCAAATTGGGCCAATTTTACACGCATTGAGCTTGACAAGAAATGCAATGAGCGCACAATCTTTACTCCGTCCTGCGCCCCCGGTGTTTCCCAGTTCAGACCCAGTTGGGCCCCCGGTGTTTCCGAGTTCAGACCCAGTTGGGCTCCCGGAGTTTCCCAGTTCAGACTCAGTTGGGCCCCCGGTGTTTCCGAGTTCAGACCCAGTTGGGCTCCCGGAGTTTCCCAGTTCAGACTCAGTTGGGCTCCCGGTGTTTCCGAGTTCAGACCCAGTTCTGGCCAATGCTTTCTTTGCCAACTACAGCCCGCAAACGTTTTCTTCGAAAAAGCAGTTCTATTTCTTCCGTTTTCGATTTCAGCAAAACAGAATATTTTTGAAAACGGTTTCCATCGCGGTAAAGGTTTTGAAAATGCAGAATGAAAAGGATTTCTGTCCACACAGAAAACGTGTGCGTATAGTTCGGCACACTCGACCTCATTTTTTAATCAGATGATATTTTACCGCCATACAGGGATCCTAAACCAACAGTGCAACTCCTACATGAAATTCTTTTATGGAAACAGTAATTAAAGTGTTACGTTAACAATATAATGCTAGGCGAATCATACTATGCATACTAATAATTATCATATTCTATAGAATTTACTAATTACTAAATTAGTGTATAGTAAAACAAATTTTGAGGGTCACAAGTTTATTAGTACTCTGTACTATTTAGTGTATTTTAAAACCCTTGATTGATTGATTGATTGATTGATTCATGTCAGTATTATATTTCCATTAAAGCCTGAATGGTAATTCCAATAACACATTTTGATAAACGGTATGTGCGTCGTCCCCGGCGTTGAAATGGTTAATTCTAACGCTGTTGCTAAGTATTTTATGTGTAAGATTGTTAAATAAAGATAGAAAATTGAAATTATGAAATGTTCTGCAAGCTACATGGAATTATCCGGCTTTGATTCGGATTGGATTAGCTTTTAATGGAGCGCTTCCTGATTCATGAAGGGTATCACAAAAAATAGGATTAAAACTAAAAATTATCCAAACCTTTCCAAGATATATACCAGAATCCTAAGCTACATTATGTATCGAGATCGTAAGATACAATAAAGAAATAACTTCATTAAAATACACTTGAAACGTTTCTTAAAACCCGTTAAAACACTAGTTTATCAGTATTATCAAGTAGCTGAAGGAACAAAGACAATGCTAAATGAATAGGCTGTTATTTTTCAAAGCACATAAATCCTGTTACATACTTGCCCTCTGGGATGGAACGACATTTTCAGTGCCTGCCGTTGCTGAAAGAATGGCCATGAAGACACCAACTGCAAAATAGCAATTCATTTCTGCGATATCTTGGTCGTGTCTGGACTTCTCAACTTGTTAATGCGTCTCAATCTCTGACTAAATGAATTACCGCATACGCAACGTCGTTTATATACATACATTCTTGTCAGAGATATTGCCATTGGCCAACGCAATGCAATAAGTGGTCACGTGCTGATATGATTGACATTTCCCACAGTTTCTCAGGTTTAACCTGTTGATAAAACCAGTCATTCTTGTACAGTGGCAAGTTTCTGCAACATCAAAAAGCAGGAAAAGTTGGAACATTGCTTTCAATTAAAAATTTCCCTTTTGCATGGGATATGTTTCTTATATCACCAAATTTCAGAATTACACTTGTGTACTGATTAACATACGTTCGTAAAATGTTCTTGCCTGTTTCGTTAATTTATCCAAATTTCGTCTCACCTATAATAAACTTCCATATCTTAAGTGTTAGGGTTAGGGTTGGACATCTAGAGAAATCGTTTATACTGAGACAAGCCGAGCTAGGAGAATCTTTCCAATTTTACTCAAGTGGAGCAAAAAGCCCTTGTATTTACTCAGGGTCACAGACTGTCTGGCACGACTGAATATATTTAGAAAAGAAATGCAGTGTGCATATACGTATACAAAAAACTGGCAGCTGAACTGGGACTGATCGAGAATCACTAAAGATTCTGAAAGAGGGTTCGCGTATCCAGGTTCCCTCGTAATAACTGACTGAATAAATTGGAATCTCGTCAAATAGCAGAAATTCGGATTCCAGGAGAATAACCCTAACCCTCAGAAGCCAGGTTCCCTCCTAATATTGACTGCCGGATTGAACTGGAATCTCCTCAAATAGTAGAAATTCGGATTCCATGAGAATAACCCTAACCCTAATCTTAGCCAGGTTCCTTCCTAATAACTGATTTATTGAACTGGATATCTCCTCAAATAGCAGCAAGTCGGATGGGTTTTCGATAATTATAGGTTAAACTAATTGGTGGACATGGTAATAATGCAAATTGTATGATCGAATTGCCCCAAAACACATAGAATAAGCGATGTAGTCAACAGATTCTTCTCTAAGCTAGTTTAAAAACAACTTTTCCTCCATGATGGCTGCGCCGGTTGTCATATATAGTCGGCAATTAAAGACAGAACAAATTCTGTAGCCAACAAAATCAACTGTAAAAGTGCAATCTGGTTCGTAAAACGTTCTTATTCTGACACGATGTTAATAAATTAGTTTATTGCTCTTTGGTAAAAGTTCAATCGCTATGTCATTCAAAAACAAATTGGATCATTTTGTGGTTACGAATCGTGTGTCCAGACATTTGTGAACAAGTTAAGTAATTAATTTCACTTTTTCTACTAGTATTTAATATGAATACCTTTTTATCGAAGTAAATCTTATAGAAATGCTATTCCTGACCATATCTGTCCCTTAGTTAGATTGCTCAGCTATATGTCGATATGGTATCGAAAGGGTGGATATTAATTTGACTAAAAAACCATTCTGCTCTTGACTCCTACAAGTGCCAGCGCTCGATACATACACGAACACGTTTACTCGAGTTTATAGTGGGAACTCCATATAATTTTTAAATATCTAATTAGTCCCTTTTACATTGTAAGTGGCTCGGAATTCAGTTTTAACTGCCATGAGTATCAATAAAGATTATTATTATTACTATATAAAGTTTTGTTTGATACAACCCAGTATCTGGTCTACCAGTTATAAGAATATTGTTATTTGTTTTCTCTCGGTCGCGTTGTGGGGTAGATGTTGCATAAAGTTATTAACTTGATAGCTTTCTTTCGAAGACATCCATTACATCAACTAAAGTTGTCAATTTAGATTCTCATTACCTTATCTTGATCGCTTTATTCTACATTTGCCAATTTCTTTAACGTTTTGGCCTAGTTGCCAACTAATTCAGATTATTTTCATGACTGCGACAAGAATCAAGAATTTGTCTTACCTCCGAAAATGAAATAAAGCATGGAATATATGGACTCTTTTCTGCTGCATATTCTGTCCACGAAAATAATTGCCGATTCTACCTTTACAAAACGTTTATCATAAGTTAGGATATTATTTATAATTCTTAGGTGCGGAACTTAAACACCAAAGTATACTCAGACAGATCGCAGAATGTACCATGTTTTCCTTCATCCCGAGAGATAATTTTTGAACATTCAGAGTCAATTAGAATTTACTTCTAGTCACAACAGAATTATTAGAATAGCGTGCTTGCTTTAATTTACAACAATCTCTTTTGGAACCATTTGGAACCATTTCTATTGCTCACTACAATATCGATTGTTCCGAGCATACTAACAAAGTTATAATAATGGACACTCTGTGGAAATGTCCGTACAGTGCCAGGGTACATTCCGATCCCATTTGATGCGAGACCTGATGCGACTGATACAAATCCTTCTTGTCATTTGTGTAGCAGGGACATGCAAATTTCGATGACTGGACTCACGACATCGGAGCCTTACACCATTCTCTCGCCTCCGTTAATTCTGTTTAAAATTGTCCTGGGATTGTCTTTCAGTTGTCTTCAATTCCGTCCTTCATTTGTTTGTACTGTATGCCACAATATCACCGAGTTGTTTTTCAACCGTGAGATCGCCCCTGGTTCCTTTGTTACTCAGATAACTCATCAGAAAAAGCATTCCGAAACAGTCCTGAAATTCTACATGCGGATTACATGGCTGAGCTTTCAAAATAGAGAAATACAAATTATACATGATGCATTACAGCATCACAACATCGCAATCTCTATCAGTGTCCGCAGTCGTTTCGCGTTCAGCTCTATTTAAACAGTTACCTATTCTAGGTTGTTTTTGTCAAACAGTGTCACAGAGAAAAATATTTGTTCTTCTTACTTCAGACCAAGGATACGTGGAAGCACTCGCCAATTAGATTTAATAGAAAGAATTTGACTTTCATTTGCGGAAGGTGTTCTCCATGACGAATGATTGATTAGCAGAGTGCTGTTTTTTTAATGGTGGTTTGTTGTTTAATGGGCTATTACAGTGCAGATACTAAATCTTACTAATATGAATCTTTAGTTGTTAATAACTCGTGGCAATATATATACTCATGCAGAGCTGTAGCAATGATTGAATTTAAGCTTGGACATATTTTTCATCGCTGCTTACCTCCTTTCATAGAAAGCGTGTTTACTTCAAACAAAAGTAAAATTCATCTGAGACAGTTATAGAAGAAGCCCAGACAAATGTTAACAACAACAATCTTTATTCACCTTGTTCTTGTGAGAAGAACATCAGCATAAAGCAGATTGCTTAATTATAACTAAAGCAAGTATCTAATTCTAATTACTACTCAGCTTCTTAATTATAATTTTCACAAACGTCATAAAAATATTATGCACTTATTTCAATGATATCTTTGTCAGACATGCATAATATATATTTAAATACCTCCTGTAATCAAGTTTACAAAAAGTAACATTGATTTCATATATTTTCTTAATAAATGTATCTCTAATATTCTTTAAAGTAACATTGTCACATTTCAATAAGTAATGAAACTCGTCACCTAATACATTAGCTGAACAGAGAGAACAAATTCTCAAGTCTCTAGGTATTTTCTTATACCACCCTACTTCTATAGGGAATGAATGTGAAGATATTCTTAATTTTGTCACTGCTGACCTTAGCTCTGGCTTTCTTACACACTTAAATTATTTAACAATAATAAGTAAATGCAGGATGCATCTCTTACCAAATTTTATTATTCTTAATATGTACTATGAGTCTGAATGTACATTGAATTGTCAAACAAGACTGGCCTCCAGCGTGTATAGGTTTAAACCGACAATGATTTTTTGCGCTTTGGTTGAGTTGCAGCTTCTACTATACTTTACTACGGGCATAAATGATATTTTATGTAGTCCTCAATTTCCAACGTTTCACTAATTCAATAAGAAAGTCCGTAAGAACGAGCATTGGAAGTAACCCTGAAATAGCATTGAATGTTAATAGAGCTAGTTCAGACATAAACAACGTTAAAATACTGTTCATAGAAAATCCCAATGAAGGAATTCATTGAAACTTTTTAATGTCGTGCACAAATGTTCCATCACCTTAGTTCCAGTAGTGAAACGTGCTATTGTACAGTGCTCCTATAAAGCGATCTTCGCTCATTAGTTCATACTGTAATTACAATATACAATTGGACTTTTCATCAAAATCAGCAATATGATTTCACATTGTCATTCATCGAAGTGCACTCCGGTAAATATTAAAAGTTTGAAATTAATCCTTCATGCTCTGAATGTCTCTCTGGACTTTCATATATCACATAAGTATTCAATCGTACGGATAATAAGAGCAATAAAATGACATACATATATATGTCCAGTCCTGGTCTTCACACCGTGCATCCTAGAAGCCCTCCTAATTGTCCTGAACAGATAAATCCAAGCTTTTCTTTTCTTCCTTTCCCTATGGGAATAACACAACAGTACATACATGTAATTCTCTCTATACCTGATGATGACTAACACTCGTCGAAAACGTATGTTTTAACAGGTTTAATTAACTCTTACTATTCCATTAATATGTTTAATATAATGAAACCAGATGATGAAGACTACCAAAGCATCAGAAATTGCTTGATTTTGTACTGAGTTTGAGTGCTATGCTTTTCAAAGATAAAGCGACACTCTGTGCGTTGTAAGTCTTGTAATGGCTCCGAGTCCCAGTGGTAGTCAGATAAGTTGTTGTTTTCACCCATAATATTTAGCAAATAAAGAACTTCTGTCGTCTGTTGTATTGAGTTGACAAATTGTTCGAGATTAGCATTAACAACCTGGAGGCCTGTATGACTTAATACAACAGCAAGACTAGAAGTACCATATTCATTCTATGATTAAACACTAATTTTTCACTAAAATCAACTCACAATAATGTTCAGTGCTTGCCAGTCAGGGTCACAAGTTTGAGCTTGTTTCACTGTTTATAAACAAAACAAAACATTCAATTTTCCAGAGTCGAACATCAAGAGACAGTGTTTTATCGTAGGTTTTAAAAACGTTTATAGCCAAGCTTTCCACTACTAACATTTAAATCTCAAACACCTCAGGCTACAGTTCCACACAAATCAAATTTTCCATTCACAATGCCGGGAAGAGCTGCCATTTACTCTGTGCATTCTGAACTACACAGTCGGTTGTGCATCAATAAACTCTCTTGACATCGAAAAGTCTAACTTTGTTAAATTTTATCCTCCTCAAAAGAAAGCAATTTAGATTATTAATAAATGACAAAGTCTCAAGCTTAAAATACGTAGGAATTATAGCTAATTATGATTGATTCCCACTTAAACTGGAGACCAGAACGTACCAATCTCTACGATTCTTTGATATACCATTTTCATGCATATGGTATTGTTGCTTGGGGTAACACTTATATGTTTCTACATGTATCTTCACTCCTATATTCCTTCTCCTAATGAGAGCAAATCGTTTAATAACGTTTTCAGACAACAATGAACATTCTAATTCTAATGCCCTTGCAATTGTTAAACTATCTGACCTTGTCTTTCTTCACAATGTTGTATTTATGCATGATCTCACTTCTAATAACTTACCATCATCTTTTAATAATTTCTTCACTTAAGTAAGTAAAACATAATTATAATATGAGGCTTGCTCTCTGGTCATCATGTTCGCTACCCCTGCGAGAATTAACTAAGCAATGGTAAATTTAACATAAGATTTCGCTGAACCGATATATGGAATTCAGTAATTGAGAAACTGACTAGATCTTCTAAGAGAAGCATCTTCAAAAGAAACCTAGTGGACAAATTATTGGTCAAATTCATTCCATTCAACCACAACATAATGTTAATGTTATAATCGTGGCACCAAGTCCTATATTTCCAATATAGGTTTCTCTTTCTTTCTCTCTTTCTTTTTTACCTATTTATTTATTTGTTATTACTTATGGTTTATACTAGTTTTTGTTTCATTTTTGTTCTTGTTTTTCCTTATTTTGTGCCTGCCGTACACTGCATCATTAATAATAATTAATGTAGGCCAAGCTACCCGACTCGTGTAGCTCCTTTGGGATATTTGAGAAACTTGTCAACTTAATCTAGATTCAGGTAAACATTAGTGCTTACCTCAATATTCTGTAATTTTAACGGCTTTTACTGGAACTGAACTTTCCTCGAAGAGTTCGTTTGTAGATGTGTTGGGCGGTCCGGCCAAAGATTATTATCTGTATTATGGAGCGGCCATAGCAGTAACGCGAAAGGATGAGAAGACATTCAGGCCTTCAGCCATTCTAAAACAACCGGTTCGCCACCCATATCATTTGTAAAACTCACTTCGGAGCAAGTTGAAGCGCGTCTGATTTGGCACACAGCCTCGGCTAAATCCAATATTGATACTCCTTGTTGTTTGATGTCATCAAGAGAATCACTTGCTCTATTTATTTAAAGAATGCATGAGACCGGTGGCAATCCGTTTGAATTGGCTTCCAGTCACGGTACGCTTCTCTGTGGCGAATGAGCTGCAATTAACGGAAATATATATTTGTACATCTTTCGAAATAATAGCAGTTAGTAATTCTTATTTATATGGATTGAAAATTATATATAGCTATCTGTTCGTACCGTCATTGCAACCCGTTAACGTTCAGCTTTTGTAAGCATGATTAATGTTGCTCTCATTTAGTTCAATATCGACAACTGTTAGTAGTATTTACCAAACCAGCGAATATAGTCATGTTCGCGCGCTCTGATTGGTTAATCAAGCTAGGATTATCCAGAGCTATTCATTTCCGTAACTCATGTGACATCGCATGTGAGCGTGTGCCTAATATGTAAAGAAAATTTTGCTTTTCTTGAAGAAAATAAAGATCTAATTTCAGTCTCTTTTCACTGGTTTGACAAAATACTAAACAATCATTTCCTTCACTCACTGCAGTATCGGTGCCTAGCAAAAAATATTCACTTCGCCGCATTTGCGGTTCGGTGTAAATTCATCACTTGTCACCTAAACTTCAGGGAATAATTGTTAAATATCGATTCTGAACATGTTTCCTGATGTGAGCGAAAAAATCGTTTGCTATCCTCACTATAGGCCACTATGTGTACTAGATACGCACGAGCTTACCCTGTTTGGGTTGCCTTGTTGGTTATTGGTCATTGGTCATGTTTCTTTCATTACTCTGGGCCATCCTCTCGATTAGCCTTAGAAGCTATTAGGATGGCCCCGACTCATATATTCTCTCAATACTATGTAAATAACAAGCTTTATCTATTACTGATTTATAATATCGTTTATTTGTAAGTATTTCAGTTGAAATAAAATTTGATTTGATTTGATTTGTCTCAGTAACCCTGCCACTATAGCTTTTCATTGTGCTCTTCTCCTGATATGCTGTACCACTGGTTGTCTTTTGGTATATTCTGGCTTATGTTCCCACTAGATATCCTTATATCATCCGTGCCCCTCTTTAAGAACCAGTGAAAAAAAAATGGAAAGGTACACAGTGATAACAATACTTTTTAAAATAGCCACTTCAGTTTTATAAAGGAATAAACGTGTATTGGAAATAAAACTAAAAAGAACGGTACAGCTTCAATTGCGCCTCTAAATGTTGGTGAGACAAATGTCCTAAAATGTCCTTAAATTTCTAAATACATGATATACTGCATCAACATACAATGAAACAAACGTACGTATTTTTGCGCTCATGTTTACTAGCTGTTTTTTCTGCACCTATAAACAACTGAAACCAGTTCTTAAAATTTCACTAATTGAGTAATTCAGAAGTTGTCTCATGTTGTTTGCCCGCAGAAATCAAGCCGCTATTGAAATCCTCTGAAACAGCAGAGAAGAGTTAACAAGAACGTGCGCAATGCAGGCTAATGTTTCTTGAACAACCCAGCCGTTATGGTATCTGAAAATCTGTTCTTTAGGCTCGGCATTGATCGGGATCTGTGGGTGATGAATTTCATCATTTATTGAAGTGTGATCACACAGTTTTTCTGATTTTTATCGAAGCTATATATTAACTTAATTCAGCTTTTAGTATATTGGATAACTATAGTCTGTTTAAATATTTTATTGCTATGACAGATGACAATATTCTAGAATCAATTCTGCAAAATACGTACTAGTTAAACAATATACAAATTGTCTTTAGATAGAAGCAGAGTAATTACAATATATATGTTATATAACCTTGTACAGTTTATTGCAGCTCTGCTCTGTGTATGGCCATTCCCCTCCTTTAATCTATTAATATTATCGGCTATAGCAATATCCGATGTTCGTGTTGTAAAAAGAGCAAGGTGAAATAAATTGTTGAAATAAATTGTTGATATATGGTGACATATCTCATTAACTGTGCAACTGATTTAAGACAGTATTGTGCACATTACCATCAGGTTAAGGCAACAATACCTTCTTATATTTGTTATACATGAATGGTAGTATTCTCTATGTATCTGCGAAATGTATTTTTATTGTAACTGACAGTGGCTATAAACGTAAAGTTATTGTCGATCAAACAATCACAAGCTAATGAAGAATATTGAGATTTTTATATTATATTTTGTATTGCTATTTGTATATTATCATATTTTATTGTTTGTTAGCTGTGTATTGTTACAAATACTTTAGTTATAACCGAAGTTGCTCACTGAATGAGAACACTGTAGTAATAAAACTCTTTCTAGGTTAAAAATAAACACCATACCAGCATAAAGTGTTTTATTATTATTATTACTTGTTGTATGCTGTGATCCAAGACATGATATTGACCTTTAAATATATTATTTACTATAAATATAGCAACACCTAAGTTAAGCCTGTTGAGGACTATATCGAAACCGGAGTTAGAACTATATAAACAGAATGTTTTTGCTCGATACAAATTGATGGTGATTTTTTTTATCACCAATAATTAAGTTTGACAGTTTTTGCTGAATAAATCAAAGTAAATCGAAGTAAAACGAAGGTTTTTAGATATCTTGTGCTAAGATTCATTTATCCAACAGCTGCGGAAAGAAATGATCTGTTATCAGCAACTTATCAGCGTATATACATTATCCGCCTTCTAATTTTATCAACATGACAGGACATGCATTGACACTTGAAAAAATAGTTGATCCAATTTGTCACAAATATAAAAACTGTTATAACAAGTATTGATGTTGCTGGAAAACAGCAACATATGCAATGCCTATCAATTAGATCTTCTATGTGCAGTTTCTTATGTTTCTGCTATTTCACTGGCTTTCGTTTTTCTGGTGATATAGTAATTCAGTGGTACTCGCAGTAAGATAATTATGCTCTTCGACATCTCATAAACAGCTATAAACTGCGAATCTGTGTTCAACTCCCATTAAGACTGAACTATGCATAGTAAACAGTTACGCTCAATACGAATGAATGCTACAAACATATTCAATACGTTTTAGACAAATATTCTTCAGTGTTTTTCTTTTCTTAAATGGAGCTGGAACTCGAACAATGTTGAGGAAGTACAAATCTATTAAAGCCGCTTCTCCTGTATAATCACAGGAAGACCATTCGCACAGTTCGTGGCGATGTAAATTGTAATGTTTTTATTTATCTCAGTCATTTGCTGTAATTTGTAACA
>JANVCJ010066313.1:0-13080 GCA_026413505.1 Epizoanthus ramosus | reverse complement strand
GTGACTGTCGAAGTGCAAAAATAGGCAAACGTTTTTGCTTCGTTCTCATTTATGCGATGATTTTGGACCCCACAAACTTCAGAAGGTAATTGAGTATAACAAATTCTTTCATTTTGTCCGCAAAGTGTTTTTCACTACAGGATTCCTTTAAGGAGGTAACATTTCTGATGACGGCTGGAAGATCATCAGAGAATCCGCCAGAAGCTGAACCAGGGACTGTATGCACTTCAATATGGGGAAGAGAGAGAGCACGGGTGGGCTGCTAGAGACAATTACGTGTGCTGGGAGAACATAATTATTTGAAGCTTTATATGAAGTCTTCAAGATCCAAAGTTGATCAGTCTTGCTGGCTACCGCTGTGATTGCTAGTACTTGTACTTTTCCAGAGACTCTGCTCAAGTTTGTGCGTAGCATGAAAAAGAGTCCATTTAGATTTAGGTGTATCAGTAAATGGCAAGATAGATAGTGGATGATGAGCTTGAGAGGCAGCTCATATTATCCTGGGTTGGAACGGTGATCATCTCCATGCCTACAAATAAAACAGGTTTGACCCTAGAAAAACCGTCCAAATTTTACTGACGACCCTCCCCTCGGTCCCCGGCCTAACACCCTTCCTCCAATAACTTGGAGCTACTGGTTGAACACCTACTTCTGTTCAAGAGAATCTGGCAGGAAGGAACTACAACGAGTTCGTATATAATGGTGTAAAGTATGGTAGTATTTGCCAAGACAGTCTGCATGAATGAAATACTTACCTCAATACGACGTCGTCTTGAACAGCACTGAATCCCCGCAATGCATCGGCATTGTGCAGAACCACCTGGTATCTTTCGTCGCTTTGCCGGTAATGCATTGCTGCGTATTTGGTCACGTAGTCATACCTGCAATTTCCTGCGATTGCGACTCCAGCGATCTGTTTGAATGTGTCCTTATGCAGACGTTTCTTGCACTCAGACACAAACATAGCTTGAAGCTTTCGAAGTTCTTCTTCTTTTGCGGGATCTCCACGGCAGTCATCTTCAACATTCTTCTCAGTGAATGGCAAATAGAGGAGCCCCTGATTCCTAAGTACTTCCTCGAATGTCTGTGTATCCTCCAGGATTCTTCTTGCCTTTTGGCGAGTCTTTTTTGCCCAGGATGGCCATTTGTCCTGGACCACCTCATCGACTAACTCCCCCGTCTGATCTTCGTCAAGGCGGTTCACAGCCTTGTCTATGCAATCTTGCAGCACACGTTGCCCAAACAGTAAGCCCCTTCCAAAGGAACATTGCTGCCACCTCCTGTTGTTGATGTTAAATTGGTAGAATAACTTGACGTCATCCTGAACTGTCCAATAAAGAGACAGTTTCATACACTCTGCAAGGATCTTTATGGTGGTCTTTGTAACACCACTGCTGGCCCCATTCTGCGGTAGGACCACGTACCTCAGTGTTATATTACTACCGGTTGGAGGCCGCTTGCTTGCCATTGTCTCTTTCAATAGTGCAATGTCTCTTGGTGCAACTACAACGAAGATACTTGCATCCAGGCTCCCCAAGCCATTATTATGTAGCTCTTCTTCGTCATTGTTCTCATTTCCGGATATCTCTGCCTCATTTGTCTCTTGGCCCCAGGGATTTTCTTCCAGGTAAAAGTTCCCCAGGTGGTTCTGATCTGGTCCTGGATGGGTTGTTGGAATGAAGATTGGAGCTAGCTGAGTACAAGGATCTGTCAAAGAAACCTGAATACCGCTCAGCTCTTTTCGTAGATCTGACGTCACAAGTGCTTCAAGACCGTTCTGCGCATCATTTACCTTCAACCGAATCTCATCAGGGGCAATGCTTGGGTCTTCAACCAGCTCACACGACATCTGCGATCTCTCATAGGGGAACAAACGTCTCCTTGCTTCATCAAACAACACTGACGTTTGAGGAAGATCTCTCTGCACGTAAAGCGCAGGAGGAATTGGCTGTTGACTCCATTTGCCAAAGAACCTATCTTCCCAAAGGACATTGACTAGGATCCTGGCCCAGTCTTGCTTGGTAACATCTTGTGATGGATTGAGCAGTGCTCCTTTGGGGAGTTTTAGCAGCTTTCGAAGCTCTTCCAAAGGATCTTTGCTTTTCCTTAACAATTGAGGCATCTTCTCGAGATATGCAGCTGGGTTTACACTGGTTAGAGCAGTCACCTCATGACCCTTTGGTGCTTTCAGAGTGGGGAACTCTACAGTGTGGTCAAGCACCACACCTTCAAGGCTTGGGTGAGGGTTGATTTCCCTAATCTTCTCATGACAGAATTTGCTAATTATGTCAATTTTCTTTTGAAGAAAGGAGAGCTGCTGAGGAGTCGAGACTGGCTGATTTAGCATGGAATAAGGCTGACACTCAACCATGTCTTTGACATCGTTAGCAAGGTTTTCCATGAGCTGCAGCAGCGACTGTTTCCTGGTTGATTTCTCTAGGTTTTGAACAACATGGTGAAGAAGGGTTTTGAGAAAGTGTGTTGTCATGTCCTTTCTTTCGTCACTGCTTGCCTTGCTCCATGCCCTCTTTACTTCTGTCGTCCCTAGAGGATTCGCTTTCTTAAGCCTATCCACTGCGCTTATGACATATTCTTGAGCCTCCACCATCATGTACCTGTGAACCCGTCCACGGCAAAGCATCTCTGCTAACTCCATGTAGCCTTGAGTAAATTCGTCAAGAGAAAACTGGTACTTTCCTTCAGCTTCATCAAGTAAACTCTTCCAGTACTGTTCTAAAGCATGTTCCAGTAACGTAAGTAGATGTTTTAAAACACTTGTTTGGCAGAAAAATGTATCACAAAGACGAGAATTGACCTCCTTTATGTCAGAACAGTAGCAGATTTCTGGTAGGTCAAAGTTCATGCAGATGATTTCTTCCTCTTCTGCTATGTCTTCAGTTCGCAGAATCAGGATGTGTGGAGATTTCCATGATGTGCGACGCTTGGAGTTTGCTTTATAATTCTCCTTCCTTTCTCTTGATGTCTTTTGTTTCCTGATGTCTTTGCATCGCATTCGCAACTGTCGAGTGACTCTGAACATTTCCTCCACAACAGGGTGTACTGCCTTCTTAATCTCTACATCTCTCACGTGCTGTGCCACACCTTCAGCTAACTGTTTAAGAAAAGAGTCTTTCTTGGCAAGCTTTGTATCAAAAATAATAACATCACTTTCAGACTTCATTTTCTGCAAGAAATCTTCACTGACAAGCGGGGGAAGTTTTGATAGTACCATTTTGTAGCAATCTTCTGGATTCTCTCGCTCAAACAATGGCTCCCATGCATCTAACAACTCTGCTTTCTTCTTAACCAGTCGTTCTGTGAAATCAGTGTGAGCAGGGGGTTGGCACTCTCCAAATTCATTGACTACATGCAACAACTTTGGTCGATCAGGGTATTGAAATGCACTGTGCCTTCTAAAGACGCCTGCGATATCTTCCGCTGTTATTGGCCTTCCGGACTGACCTGTCTGAAAGAGCATAACAATGTTGGCCTTGTCAAGCTCTTTTTGAATGCGGCTGTCATTATCCCCGGCACCGGGAAGATCCACAAATTCCACATTAACGGTCACCTCGGGGTGCTTTGGAGACGAGGAAATGAGATACTTCAGTCGTGTAAATACTGGAAATGGTGCTGATAGCTCAATGTATTCCACATCAGTTAAAGCATCATCATCATCGTCGAAATATCCTTGGAGAAATCTCCGTGCAGATGTTAAAGTATCTTCAGTTAGTTCATATGGGCCAAATACAACTTCCTCGAGTGTGTGTTTCTTGAGTTGGGACAAATTTGTAGCTTCCTTCTTAACTATAATTCTCAGGTGATTTGAAAACTTTATTCTCACTGGAACAGGAGTCTGCGATCCTCCTCTTGCAGATGGAAGTAGTCCAACCTCCGTGGGATCCCATACAGACTCGGAGAGGCCGCTACTCAGAAGATGGTTGAGGACGTATGACTTGCCGACACCAAGGGGACCAAGCACTGCAACTGATATTGTAATGCTGCTCAAGTTGTCAAGCTGTGCATCAAGGTACTGCAGACCTTCATGGATTAGACGTTGAACTTTCAGCATTTTATTCTGCAATCGAACCTGGTACAGCAAATACCAGGCTCCCTCTAAAGAGTGAAGACCTTTATGGATATTTTGGAGTAAAGCTTTGTCAAAGCCAGTGAGGGTCAACAACTTTGCTTTCTTACGGATGATCTCTTCTGAAAATGATATCAAATAAACTGTGTAAGCGTCAGTATATATTAAAACAACAACAACTTTATTTCATATCTACAATTACACAACAGTGAACCAAATATACTAAAGAGTTTTCAATATACATGTGCGATATCGGCAGTCTGAAAATAGTATAGGACTATAATCGAGTTTGACTGCCGTTAGGTTACATGATACAAAGCGCAATGTGGATTTCATATTTATAATTATGTGTTCGACGATTTTTTATTAATTACAAATACAAACATGAATATAATAATAATAATAATAATAATAAATATGAAATTTATATTGCGCATGCTACATATGAATATGTTCGCATGCGCATTACACATTATAAAAAAGCTAAAAGAAGATAGCGGTTATTCATTGGTTTAGAAGTTCTTTCTGTAATTCACTAAAACAACCGATGGAATCAACAGTAAATAACGGAGAAAATTGCAACTAAACTTCCATTTTATCAATTTTATCTATTTTATGCTCTACACACAAGTGTATCGAGCTCGTAAGTGATCCCCGCAAAAGCAGCTTGTTTGCGTCTTTCTTGAGTTTGTAAAATGTAAACAAACTGTGACGTAATAGTGAAATAGGGCAATTAAACATGTTCTCATTTCTTTAGCTGCCAACGATGTCACAAAGCAGAGAGACCTCAGTCAATTTTATCGCAATCTACTGAACAAAAATGTGTCCATGGGCGGAGCCTACGAAGCTGAAACTGAACAGCCCGCAACAAAGAAACCAGATTCAGAGAATAAAAGCAAGCAAACCCCACAGGCTACAGACGAACGCGGAGACGAGAACAATGAGGAAGGAAGTGGAGATCGGAGATCTGGCGAAAGACGAAAAGAACACGATAGCAATAGACATGGAAGACGAAGTGGGGGTAGTCGTGAACACGAACATCGAAGACATGGTCATCGTGAGCAGCGAAAGCATTCGGAAAGTTCCGATGAAGATACTCGGAGTAAAAATACTAGGGATCGAAGGCGTGATTATCATCGTGAACACGATCGAGACAGCGAGAACAAGCGACGAGAAGCCGAAGATTATCGGAGAGATCGTCGCTATTCAGGGGAGAGAAATCAGGAAAGCGAGAAAGAACGGAGAAAAGATGAGAAAGATAAAGAAATGGGGGACTCAAAGAAAAATGAGAAGAATACGAACATAAAAGAAATGGAAGAAAAACGCAGAGAGGGAAAAGTAATAAAAGAAAATTCAGAAGAATCTGTAAGCAAGTTTGCTAAGCGTAGTACAGGAGAGACTGTCATGTCAGCCAGAGAACGATATTTGGCGCGCAAAGCCGCCCGGGAAACAGCAAGGGCAGCCAAGCCTGCCGCAGACTCTGACGATGACTGAAAGAGTTGGCGGGATTGCGGTGCTCGAGTTGAGCTTATCTCTGGACTGACTTGCAAAAGTACAAAATTTGATTCACATCGAGTACCGGTAACTCCTGCGTGAGCCTGGACGTTCGTAAATAGACCGTAGACATAACTAACAAAAACATTAGTGTTTATGTACGTTCTGGGGACGATTCAGCATGATTTTTACTGTTTGCAGCATCAAATTAAATCGGCAAAATTAGCAGGCTTTGAATCAGATAAATACTGATTATATAATAATAATAATAATAATAATAATAATATATAAAACTTGTATAGCGCTTATACAGGGAATGTTCCAAGTGCTTTACATAATAATCAGTTTCAAGGTCCGACTAGTTATGACAATTTTCTTTAGACTAAATAATATTGGAATAAACATATATGGCATATAGCGTCCGTATAAATGTCCGGTCACTGTAAGTCCACCAGTTTGATATATAAAGAGTCACGCGGTGCTCACTACGCCCACTGCAACTGAACAAATTGCGTGTGTTCAATTTAGTTTTGGATGGTTCCCGAGCATTTCGCGTTGGACAAGTTTGCTTTTCACTGTTCACTGTGAATTACAATTGTGGTTCTTCCTTTAGGAACTTACATTAGCTCAGAGCTTAAGGGACGGATTTCAATATATTTTAACTGTGATTCGAACTGTCCAAATTTCTGCCGGATCGAACGTAATGAAATGTATTTTCAGTTAGATGTTTCAAGTTTATACTATGCAGTGTATGAACATAAATTAATAATCGAACTTTGGCTGAAGTGTACTGAATCGGAATTGACGCAAGAAATTTGGTCTGTCTGTAAATGTCATTCACCTATACGGCAATTTCCGGTAAATGGAATATTCTACTGGAACTACTTTTTCTGAGATGGTGTTTTGCATTTTAAATTCGTCCGTTAGCAAAATTAATCCTATAGATTTTGTCTAGCAGACGACAGGTGTCTGTTGAGATATTTCTGGCCCACGAGAAAGTCTTACCATCTTGTCAGGCCATGGTTGGGGCAAAAGTTCCCGGACACCAGCTAGTCATTGAATTTGAACGTGCATTTTCGATACAATCCCCACAGTCTATCAAATTAAGCTACAAGAGTTGCAGATACGAAATTGCAAAAATACGAGGAACTGAGGAAATAGATTTAGTAAATTTTTTGCCTCTCCGCAATTTATGCACCGAAGCTATTCCAGTGAATTCTTTAAGTTAAGCCGAGGGGTAAGGCAAGGATGTCCCTTGTCAGGCTTGCTTTTCGTTTTAGGGATAGAGGTTCTTTCAAAAAACATCATGGATTCAAATATTAAAGGTATTTCGGTCCGAGGAAAAGAGATCAAAATGTGTCAATACGCAGATGACACCACTTTTTTTCTCGAAAATGTAGAATCTGCAAGTCTACTTCTTCACAAAATTCAAACATTCTCTGGTTGCTCTGGTCTTGAAATTAACAATAGCAAAACCGAGGCCCTACGGCTAGGAAAATTGAAAGATCGTAAAGACAAACCGTTAGGATTCAATTGTCCTGAAGACCCAATTCTCGCTCTTGGAGTATATTTCTCGTATGACAAAACAAAAAGTGATAAATGTAATTTTGAAGAAAAACTGGAAAGATCCAGAGATCTTACCGTCCTCGGCAGGATCGATATTATTAAAAGCCTCGCCCTCTCAAAACTAATACACGTCGCTTCTGTATTGCCCCTGCCAGAAGGCTTTGTACAGAAGGTTAACACCCTAATTTACAACTCTATATGAAAAAACAAACCACCAAAGATAAAAAGATCAACAATAATAGGTGCAAGAAAGGTGGGTGGCATGAAAGCGCAAGACTTCACAGAACTAAATAAAGCACTAAAACCCTTGTGGATTAACCGATTCTCTGGCGAAACCGATTCAACATTGCAAATAATTGCTTCAGATGTGTTAGATCTTTACGGAGGTGCACTGTTGCTAAAATCTCGATATTCAATATAAAGCTATTAGAGCTAAGTAATTTACCTCCTTTCTATATGCAAGTACTAAGATTTTGGCAAGAAATTCGAACCTACACTACTGTTGAAATTTACTCACAGCATATACTAAATGAGGTTATATGGAACAATAGACGTATACGAGTGAATCAATAATCGATTTTTTTTATCAAGATTGGTATACAAAAGGCATAACAACTATAAAAGATATTGTAGATGACAACAACAGACATTCAGGAAGAAGTTTGCTACTGAGACTTCGCTGTACGCTAAATATTATGGAATGATAAGTGCTATTCCGCAAGATTGGAAGAAAAAGTGTTCCAACACTTATTCAGGAAAATCATCGCAAACGGCCTCAGATCGCGCTCAAAATGCATACAACACACAAATACAAATATGGGAACTCAAGGTAGGTACACTCTATTTGCAATATTCTCGATTTTTGAAATTCGGTTAAATTCCTATACAAAAGTCTTATAATTTCAACTCTCCACTAAATCCCAATACAAAGTCTTATAATTTCGAAGTACATATCTGGTGTCATATCAAAGCTTGGGCAGCCTGTGCACCAACTGTAAGGTTCTTGGCTGCCGAATACACAGGATCTCTAACAGTCACTTGTTCATCGTCATTATCCTCCAAGTATTTGGTAAAATCACCAGAAATGCATCTTGCCTTGATTTGTCAGCAGGTCAACCTCGTTTTTCGGGTTTATTGCTGTTTAACTGGAAAGCATTTGGTACCTCCTTCTTTGCTCAGTAAACTCAAACAGATTCATTAGAATGTAGTGATTTGCCCTTATGGTCGCGACTAATACAGTTCTTGTTGCAGTATTTCTATCTACACTCTTGATGTTCGGGCGATCCTGTAGAAGTACAGATGTTGTCTCCTCGCGATTGTTTGTCCCCAGTTCCCCCCTTCTTTAGTGGTTCCCTACATATCATACAACGGTCCGTCGTGTACCTCCACTACCACTGCCAACTTTTGTGCAACAGCATTTTGCTAAGGCTGCCATTTCAAGCACTGAAGCAGTACTATACTTATTCAAATTTTGAAAGTGTGAGAAGCAGTTGTTCGGTTTTATGCATAATTTACACATGTGTTTATTGTGTTCTCAATTAGGATTGGTTTGCACCTTTTGTCGTAGATGATTCCGTCTCTGTTTTAAATATACCGCTTAACTGGAAGCCATATTGAATTTAGGCAAATATATAGCAGTTAGTAAAATAGCAATTTAAGAGGCAATCTCCGTAAAAGCGGTCCGGTCGCCGCGCGTTGAAAAATAGATTCCTTCATTTTTTCGGTGCTGAAAAGGAATCATGTGCAAGTGATAAAATCGGCATTTGTTTGTGAAAATATTCTAAAACGCCAAAGTTATCAGCGATCAAACTTGAAACCGAACTTATACCCATGGAGGCCTGGTTCGAGGTGAAATTTTCAGGCAATTTTTCAAGACTCGCTACAGAAAAACTAATCCTCATCGAGAAATAATTTTAATATTGCTGAATAGGGTATTCCTTCAAGAGTGTACAAAGATATTACTATCCAGGCTTATAAAGCAATTGTCGATTCCAAATTATGTGGCATTAAATACACCGCGGTTCTTTGACAACACTAGCGAACACGCCAAAAGTGGGTTAACTAAAGCAATTTTTTTTCAGATTCCGGGGCAAGTTTAGTGGAAAACATTACATACGTGCAAACTTCGTACATTCTAATTGGGTTTTATCCAAAAATATCGTGCGGTTCTCATTATTCTTCTTCGCAGCACGTGTGCAAACATGGAAGTTTCGTGATGTTGCCCCAGATAAATTTGTTCCACGGTGGTAAATCACAGATAGCTACGACAACCACATGCGGGTCTACGATAAGCCAAAGCTAATCCATCGTACTCTATAACCATTACAAAATCGTTATTTGGCACCATTTGTGTTCTTAGAGTTCGACGAACGGGCGTTCTTGTTCAGCAAACTTCCCAAATAGCCCGAGGCTATTTATATTAGTGTCGCGTCGATTCAATCGGTCGATTTCCCAACTACTGTGTTGTTAGTTCCAGCTACAACTTTTTATAAATCTACGATAAAGCCAGCTTCTCAAACACTAGAAAACGTTTTCAAAAAAAGCGGAAGATAACATCGTACAAGTAAATGAACAAGAAAAGGAAGAAAAGAAGAAAAGGCGTTTGTGACACAATTGATCTTTGTTCTGTCTTCTCGTTCAACATGCGGCTCTGATATAATCAAAGAAGTAACAGAAGTGTAAGTCTATGGTTATTGACTTTCTTCACTACAACAGCTGTGAAATCAGTCCCATCTCTACCGGAGGATCGGTTGTGGAGCAAGTATCATCCTTCAAGCTGCTTGGTGTATTCATTTCACAAGATCTTACATGGAACATAAATTGCGATTACATACTCAAAAAGAGCAATAAACGCCTATATATTTTGAGACAGCTCGCAAAGTGTGGCCTACCTCCAATTGATATTGCCGATGTATATTGTACATTAATAAAACCTATTGTCGGCTTCGCCTCGTGGATTAATCACTGCTATAAAACTCAAGCTCGTTGTATAACTGTTAATTAATAACCTCGTTTGCTCGGTCTGTCCGGGAGAATATTTTGCCCTCGATCTTTCGTACAGACCTCGCTCATTTGTGTTTATTTTTGTTTAATTCTTTCGACATTGTTTTTAATTAGTCCACGCGCGACAGACGAAAAGTCTGTACGGCCGTAAGTTATGGACCTAAGTTTCAGCCAATCAGAGCGCGTGACTTGGTTATTGGCGAATACATGAACTTGTCCAATGTATAATGAACTAAAACTTTCTTCAGTATTCGAAATTCCTCGTTCATAATATATTGAACCCGTAAACTCAGTTGTGCGTGCTATGGCTGCGTTGTTCTCCAAAAGAAATGCTTTCTGTTTATTAAATAACACATGAGAAATGACGAGAGAAAACGAGGCGAAGATAAATTTTCTGTCTACTTTTCTAGTGTCGTACTACGTCATTCCAGTTTCTATTATTGTCAGCCTTAGATATACAAGCGCACACTATAAACAGGTAAATGAATAACATGTATGTAATAATTGATCATCATCGGAGAGGTTAAACTCTGACATGCTAGGTGCAGACGAAGACAAGTGCAGATGTTGGAAAAGAAACACGTGATCGAAACATGCCAATATTCCGTATGTAATAATATTTCGCAGGTATTTGATAAACTTCTTAGCTGGCTGTATTTCCTCACACTGCAATTACAAATACCTCAAGTTCTACGACGAAGGAACGTGAAGCTGCGAAGAAACTTAACTACGCTAGCACCGAAATCGAAATTTTATGTGCAAAACGTTACTCGACTAGTTGACTAGAAGCCAAACAGTGAAGTCTGTAGACACCATTCAAACGTTTCAATACTACATAAAATTATTAGATATTACCATATTCAATTTATCGATAATTGTTTTATCAATTTATCAGGTTAGTTGGCTTGCGCCTATCTGATTGGATTAGCAGATGACAGGTGTCTGTTGAGATATTTCTGGACCATGAGGAGGTCTTACCATCTTGTCAGTCAAATTCAGATATATATTGACAACTGACAAACGAAAAAATAGTTTCTTTAAAGTACAAGAGTAGACGGGTCACGGCGAAACTTGATTCTCTGCAAGATCCAGTGGAAAAGTAAGTGCATAAATCAATTTGTTTTGTACTTTCGCTTTAAAATTAGCGGCGATACACTAAACGAGGGCATATCGACAGGCTTTTCGATTTCCGGTGTAGTAATGAATAAAAGTGTTGGAGAAACAATAGCTTGCGGTTATTTTCATTTTTTATGAATACTTCTTCGATTATGTTACTGAAGGCCATATACATGACACGGAAAAAAAACAGTGAAACGGTTCGGATAGCAAGTAGAACGGCTTGGATAATTTATTGTAGGTATATTTCTGTCAGTTACCGAAAAAGGACGCTGATGGTCTATTAGTAACGGCACTGAGGGTTAAAACCTAGATTCCCTTAACGCTAAGTTTCATAAAATAGAGCAACGGCTCGACTAATAAGTGTGGATGCTTGGAGAATTCCCTTCGTGTAGACACTACGTAGCTTACTTGTATCAAGGAGACAGTTCAAACACGTTTGTCGAATATTCGTTGGGCCGGTACTTCTATCTACCCCAGCAATTCCATTTCACTAATCGTTGACAATTTGACCGTAAGTCGGTTACATCACTAGCTTCCATACACAAGAAAACATTGACAGGTTAAAACGTTAACCACTAGAAGAGTAGTGAACAATCACAAAATATCGCTAGGATCACAGCGAGTTGGTCTTTCCCGTTATGACTCAGCTTGTACCCGGTACCCAGCCAAGTACCTTGGCGTCTGACTCGTCTGTTAAGGTGGCTCGCACCTGTTTTTGATTTTTGTATGCAACTCAACTTTATAATGAAAGGCGTACTCAGATCTCATACCGGATAGATTTCTGCCAGTTGTTGGTATATAGCTGGTGTTGCAGCAACATTTCAGCTTATTGACCCTTGCACTTCAATCGCAATTATTTGTTTCCATGGCAACTTTAGGGGGCTCAAATACACCCAGGTTTTGGTACTCAACTGCATTTCACACAAAATGAGTGATGACATCCGAGTAGGCCTACAATAATTGACGGCAATCTGCAATGACATTTGCGTATGAAGCCTTTCATTAAGTGGCATGCAGAGAACGTGAGAAACACCTCAATTGAACAAAAAGAAAAGAAATAAATGCTGGGTTCAATCAAGATCCTTGGCGTCTGACTCATTTTGCAAGAAAAAAAGCAAAAAGGAAGAAACTGATGACTGTGTTCGATTGAGCAATGCGCCAATACACCTTCGCGCCATTATAAAGTGTCAGATCTATGAAATCACGCGAAATCGTTGATAAACAATAATTACACCCTACCCCTTATAGCAGTCCTTGACATTCTGTGCTAAGCTCTGTAAAGTACATTTTCAACCTCTCCCAGAAGGACATTGAATGGCCCGCAGGGACTAGGTTGGTGGCTATCTATATTTGAGCAGGATATATATCAGTTTCAAAATACTAGTACCGCACTGGGCGTTATTACCTTACAAACACAAACACTCTAAATTCTTTATTACAAATATTTCCAGCATGAACAACTCGACGCACTCAGAGACAGAAGGAGAGTGGAATAAGATGGCGTTTGTCGGATTCACAGCAGCTGTTGTGCCACTTGCTGTTATCGCCAACTCGCTGGTAATCACTGTTGTCAAGAGAAAAGGAAACCGCCGGAAAACAAGTGACTTGTTTATTGCAAACCTTGCAGTGGCAGACCTGTTGTATGGTCTTGTAAGTCAGCCAACCGATATTTACACAACTCTGAGTACATCTCCTCGTACCAAGTTATTCTGCAAAACATTTCCGCCCTTTCAGACTCTGATCTATTTCCTTTCCATTTCGACGCTGGTATCAATGACAATTGAAAGGCATTACGTTATTGTGAATCCATTCAA
>JANVCJ010066202.1:0-13080 GCA_026413505.1 Epizoanthus ramosus | reverse complement strand
TTGGCCAAATCATCTACAATCTTATTATTTTTAAGGGGTTCAACTGAACTACCCACACCATCCCTAAATCTGCCCAGCAATGGCAAGAAAACTTACTCGTTCCAGATGAGCTGGCTATCACAGATGGTTTCAAACACATCCAGGTATTCAGACTCGGACAGGGGCTGGGATTGCTTTGACTTGGGTCGCCTACTCTCTGCCTTGTCGAGTGCTTTGGTTAACTGTTATGTGGAAGGAATGTCATGAACAAAAAGTAATCTTGTTAGGAAATAGATCATATAATTTGTAACCTGATGATTTAAAATCACCAAGCATTAATTTTACTGTTATTAACTCTTAAAGGCATAGGGGAGGGGGTGGAGGTTAATCAGTGCTTGCCATTTGATAATCAGAGGTGAGTGGTGAAAAAGCTCAATGAACTATGGTGGAAGTTAAAATTATATGAGTCTTGCTGTTTTTCGTGATCAGGCGAGCATTTTTCACTCTCCTTGATGTAAATCACTCACCTTTGAAATGGCATGCACTCAGGTTATTTGCCTTTCCACCAAAAACCTTTTTAGGTTTTTTTTAATCTAGGCAACTGTTTTTATGCAAATTAGGCAATGTCATTATCACTGATGACATCATCAGCAAAAATTTTGCAAATTAGGTTTTGCTTTCAGAATTTCGAAAAAATGGCTCTAAAATCCAAATATTTTTGTTTTCTATTTATTTTATGAACCAAGAAAGAATCCCCTGACCCACCACAAGAATAGATGTAATAAAGTACTTCTAATGGGGCACAGATACAAACAAAGTGGAAGGTATACATGACAGGTTACTTTAGATTATCAATTTGGAGATCATTTTACAAAAATATTTTTTTAACTATATATATAGTTAAATATTATAATTTATATATATATTTATTTATAACTTATAATCAAGTTTCTCCAATTGTCTTCAAAGGATCATGCAACACAAGTTTCAGCCTATCAAGTGGCCAAAATCCCATCCATAATTGATTCATTGTCTATTCTTCTGAACATCTAAGATGTCATTACCTAAAATTGTATTCTTGATTTTATATTGAATATGTCAAGCAAAATTTATGTGAACCAATCTGACTAATACAAATAAAAAGTAATTTCAAATTTTTGTTCCTAATCTCTCTCCTGGTTTATATATTATATTATATATATATGTAATATATTATATATCAGAAAGTGAAAGACAAATATCTAAATTGCACTTAATTGCCAATTGGATTTGATAGCTACACGTGTAACCTCCAGGCCATTGTGATTATCGAATGATTGTGTTTATTCATTACAGAAAACTATATAAACGTGATTCTGTTCGGGAACACGTCATCATTTTTTTAACGAAAAAAAACCGTTGTAGTTTTTCTTTGCGTTTTATATATTGTGGGCAATTTTAAAGCCTACAAAGATATATATATTATTAATAATATCCATATATTTTTCTTGCAAATCCAGGTCTCTCATGCATGATCATTACTACATTAGGATTAGCTAAAACTCACTCAATGAAATAATTTAATGGAATCACCCGACTAGAAAACAAGTTCTATCAATTTAAGCAGCCAATTATATTTCAGCAAGTACCTGTAAAATTATTATCAGTTAAACAACTGTTGTAATTTGTTTGTAGATCCTCAGGCTCAGTAAGAATACTATTTCAATAGCACATCACAAATCAGCAGAACCGATCTACGGAAATGAATTTGTATTTGTATTACTTATTGATAATTACCTGATAAGCGATTGCAGTACAGGCATCACAATTGATTTCAAAAGACTTCGGCGTATGTGGGGAAAATTGTTCTTCTTCTGTCATCTTTGGCGTCTCAAATCGCATGGGTTCGCCGAGTTGTTCATCTCCTAAAGCACTCGAGGCCAACACGAACACTGCTCCAAAATGAAAGAGAAGACTTCGCGTCATGTTGGGTGCAAACGTCTAAAACAAACGCGTTGCTAATTTGATGCTACACGCAAACTGGTTACACAAAGACAAGCTAAAGTTTCCTCTGTTGTCAGCTGGAAGCTAATTTCAAATTATAAGAACTCATAAATAAATCAAAATTTGCTCCAACACTGGCAAATGAGTGCTTGCCACGGAAATCGGTCAAGATTTCTCCCCTCACAGCAGCAACCGCTGACAAACTGATTTTCTTCCCAGAAGCCCTCGCGCGCTTCAGGGCACACTTGTCCATGAGCCGCAGTATTTATTTGCAGCGGTAAATATAGTTCGTACATGCGTCGACGACGGCAGACGTTCTGATGGCGGTCTATGCATGTGCTGTTTGATGAAACAAGTTCTTCTAGAATGCTGGCTCTAAAGTTGCTCTTAAAACAGCCTTCATATTTTCAGCTGTGAAACAGTTAATAGAGGAAGAGATTTCCTTTGAGTGATTTAATTTTTTTTTCAAATGACGGACAACTTCTGTGAGCTATGTGGTTCTCGAGGGCTCAGGAGCAAACTCGTGGCGCGACAGTTGAACTTCGAGGAAGCAATTATTGTTTGCGAAAATGAAGAGGTTTGTTCCTATTTTATTTTGGAGCATCTGTACTGTACCGTATCTCTGTAGTTTAGTACGACATGGCTTGTTTCGACTAACTTGGAATTTTTGCAATATTGTCTTTGCAGTGTGTTTATCCTCTCGTGGGGACATGGCAGGTCTCGGGAAGTGTTGTCAAGCGCAAGGCCTCAGAAGTCTCAAACCTCAAGCGAAAGAAACGAAGAAAAGTCCAAAAAGCAAGGCCAAAGGTAAGTATGTGGTTCTTCCAAGGTTGAAACTTTTGTTTCTGGTGAAATATTGGATAGGATATGCAGGTGCGAGTTTTAAAATCATTAACTACTTGTCGACCGCTGGTTTGAAATTTTGCATTCACAAACATACTAATTGAAAAGTTTGTATTATTAAACCAATAGCCAAGGTGGCTGCGCAAGTCTTGTGCAGTTGACAGTTGCTTCTTTATAGCTCAGTCTTGAGTAATATATTGTAAATTAGTATTTGAAGTTTGCAGTTCTTACATTGCTGCATAGTATTGTCATAGAGGGTTCGGACTGTTCATGGGTGAGAAATAAACAAGCACGCAGGTTTTTTCCTAATGTTTGCCAATTATGAATATGATCTCCTAGGATATAAATTTTTGTTTGTAAATTTAGCATCTTGAATGCCCATATCATTATCTGTTTAGCATAAAAAAGTGTGTTTTTTATAGATTGTTTTTCACATAAGATAAGTTTTGAATTGAACCATTTGAAATTCTATGAAAAATTGAAATGAGTAGAAGAGCCTAGTCAATTATTTCGTATTCTTGTTTATATGCCATCAAGAGTGATGTGCATCATAAGCAGACCTTCTGATATCGAGACATAGAACTTTCAGAAGAGCTGACGGACGTAGCGAGCACCTGTGCGAGAATATTATACTTCCTCTCTGTTATTTTTTCCTCTATCCTATCATCCTGCTACATTCATCCTGATTCCCCTCTGCCAAAAGCAATGGTAAATTTCTACCATTTCATATTCCAGAAGTGGAAGCTAAATATTGATTAAACCCCATTCCTAATGTTTTTCATGCATTGCACAAGTTCTATAAAAAAACTAATTTATTCATAGCATCTATTTTCAGTTAGCTCAAGAAAATGGTATTTTGTGAAACAAGGTTGTTGAACACTACTTCTAAATCTGCAAGAATACATGTAACTCTCTGGAATAATTTCTCATAATTTGAATTGGTGTACACACTAAAGATTGTTCTGGTAAAATGTCTTGCGTTAATTAAAATGGTTTAGATTTAAATTGAAATCTTATACTAATGTTGCTTTGCAGAATATAGAATTAGCCTTTTTGTAGCTGGCTCAATTTGAGGCTTTAACTACTTCAGGACCATAAAAACTTAACTGGCCATACTGCCAGCTAACTGTGAGACCTTTTAACATCAATTATATTATAACCAGCTTTGGCCAGCTTTCCTCTGGTTAAGTGCTTGAAAATAATGCCATGCTGGGAGGCAAGTGATCCAGCAGCCATATGGAAACCATAGCATGATAAGTCGTTGTGTTTTGGCTGCTGGATCGCTTGTATCCTAATGTTTTCAAGCACGTTATCTAATCCTGCAAGAGGCTAATTGAGAGCATTAATTTTGTTCCTTTTTCTAATTTTGTACATGTCATACTAACATTGGTTTTGCTTTAATGCTGCATTTAAGGTGACTGATGATATGAAGACTTTAACAACAGAGAGTATTTCAGTTCAGGAAGAGGTTATCCAATGGCAGAATAAATCAGCTCTGTGTTGGCTGGACTGTGCAATAGCACTGGTGGTGCACAACAGAACTATAATCAATTGCTTGTCCAAACCCAATGGACAGACAGACAGTGTTATTGGGACACTTCTGAATGCTTGGATTAGTGCGCAAGCATTGAAGTCAAGAGAAAAGAAATATGTTGCAGCAGCAAAGGTTCTTGAAGAAGCCAGAGATTTAGTGTGGCATTATCTTCAACCTAATATGAAGTGTGAACTTGGTGTGAATGACACCCCAGTGGCAGCACTCCCGCTGCTCTTCAGGGAGAACCTGGAGACAAGAGATCAGCTTCTTCAGGAATATCGCTGGGAGTTTAGCTGCAGTGTTTGTGGCTATAAACAGGTTGACAGGTAAGAGACAAAATATCGTCTTCTCATTTATAAATCTTGAGTGTCCTCTTACATACACACAACTCTGTATCAATCATTATGAACATTTTTGGAGTTTAAAACATAAGCTTGTAGTCCAGTGGTAGGAAGGTTAGGAATCATTGCTCACTACTTACCACAAAATACACTCAGTATGCTATAATTGTTTTTGCAGGCTACTGATCATCTTTTATTGTCTGTTGGATTCTACTTACAGCCTTCCAACTGAGGCTTTGTCAGTTTTTGTGAAGCTTGTAAGCTCAAATCTCTTAACTCTCATCATATCTGATCTCATATCACAGACTACACTCACAATGTACATAAATACACTTTTGCACACTTTTGACACTACAGGGTACTTAATACATGTATACTTAATTCCAGGGTTTGTGTTCCCTCTAGAAGTCCTTTTTTTCTTACCCAAAGGGACCCAGGAGTTTCAAAGATTTAAAATAAATGTTTAAAAACGGAAATTCATCAAAGAAGTCTGAAAATGAGTTGTCATTAATTATTCCAAAACTCTGTTTGTTAGTAAGGAAAGTGCTGCAGAAACGTTTCACAAAATATATGTATCTCGAACTGAAAGAGAGTTATTTTCTGTTTCCACATTGTATGGGCATGTTAGTAATTTCCTGTTAGGAAGCTTATACATGTAGCTCTTGCTCAGCCTCTGCTTGCTCCTTTCATAATCTGGAGAACTCCGCAGAACCACAGTGGCTACAGGTACACATATTTATGTTTATAGCATTCTTTTAATTGCAGACTTGCAAGTTTTTCAACTTGTTGCAGCTATGTGTATGATCCACTGGTTACTCCCAAACATGACCTGTGTTTATCTGTCTCCATTGTAAGCAAATTATGCAGAAATTGTAAGAAATTCTAACTCAGCAAATCGTAATGCCCGAGTCTCGGTTATCCTTTTAAACCTTTTTTTAACACGTCTGGTATAAACATTTTCAGTACATGTACAGTACTGTAGAAGTTGAATTTTCAAGCATTAATCCTATTTGCATTTCATTCTTTAACTTTCTTTTCAGTACATTGTGTTACAATTTGAGATGTCTTTTGGAATATCTAAACTTCTATATACCACATGCATATTGACTTTTTTTCTTATTTTATCCGTCAGGCACAAGAAATATGTCATTACATTCCCAAATACAACCACTGATTTTTCATTAACAAGTAATGCATCATTTCTGCGACCATGTTACAAGTGTGGAGCCCTCAGTCAAAGAAGTCACATGGTGTTCAACAGGTAAGTACAATTTTCTTATTCAGCTAAGTACCTATTACAGTGTACTAGCTTTATTGGTGGCTGTACTGACAACTAAATATAATATTTGTAGTAGTAAGAAGTAGAAAATCGATTTCAGAAGTGTTTAACTTTGATAAATATTCTAGGAAATTTTGATAAAAAGCATGCTGAGTGAAAATTGGAAATCCAAAAAGTTAAAGTTATTATTATTATTATTATTAATATTATTATTACTTCTTCTTCTGATGTAAAGTGATTTGAGAGATTTTGTTGGTTTGTCAAGAAAAACTGCTGTATGTATATATCTTTTCTTTAAACATTTTAATTTTTTGTTATTTCAGCTATCCGACCTGCATATTGCTGCACTTTATGGAGGGGCTCAAGACGACAGAGTGTTTGGAACGTGAAGTTTGTTTGGGTAATGATGACTATTCTGTGAGTCAGCTGATTCAGTATCGACGTGACCCTGATCACTTTATCTTCTGGACAAAGGAGCCTAACGGTATGCTTCGTTTGTTAACTATCTATAAAATATCCACATAATTTATTAGCACTATTGGTTGGCCTTGTTGTTTGTCACATTGTTTAGCAGACTGGTATAAATTTGTCTAGACAGAGTATAATCTTTATACTGTAGTTACAAATATGGCCATTCAGGTTCAACCAAACTCTTATAAAATTCTCATTTAACTTTACTATAAAAGCATTCATCAAAGTCTCTCCTGAAGAAAATTTGCTATGTTCTATTCAATCTTAATCAATGTTCACAAGAGTGCAAGAGAGATCAGCAGTGTGTAGTCTCACAAATGTTTATACGGTTTGATCTTATCTTTACAATCAACTTATTTTCATTTTCATTACAGGGACAAGGTGGATGGAGATGGATGACTTGAAACCTTCAGTGTGCACTTGGAGCATGCAGAGGCCTACAGTGCTGCCTGAACAACTTCATATTGTTGTATGGGAGAAGACATGTAGCAGGAATCCTGATCGCCCTGGTGTATGTGTGGAGTTACCAACCCCAGCTCAGTGTGCAAATGTGTCTTCAGTCAGAACAGATGTGACACTGGATAGTAATGTGGAGACAGCTGTTCAGAGGAAGAGGAAAGTCCGTAGACCACCACCTCTTGTTTTGGATGGAATGTTAGAGGAACTGACGAGTTTGGATGAAACACGTGCAAATTCAAGTATTCTGATCTCTGAACCTTTGTTAAGAGATAGTAGTCATCTGCGAACACAAACAAAGCCAGCCATCACTGATACACAGCAAAATGGGCATCCAAAATTAGGAAATAATTATTCGGGTTCTTTGAAGTCAACTGCAGCTGTTAGTGTATGCACTCCTGTTGTGACAAAGAATATGTCAGATACATTGAAATCAACTACAGCTGTAGGTACTCCTACTGTGGCAAAGGGTATTGCAGATACTTTGAAATCAGCTACAGCTAGGTGTACATCTGCTCTGGCAAAGAGTACTCCTGACACTTTGAAACCAAGTACCAGCACTGCATCAAAGGGTGCAACAGATAACTTAAGCCTTGCCGGAAGAGCCAGTGCACAAACTCACACAAACAGAGAAGTATCATTGAAACGGAAACTAGCTGCAGCTAAATTTGAACCTTATATCCCTGGTAAACACAAATCTGTGACAGTGAGCTGTCCTAATTCTCCTCTTGCAGTGAGTTCGGTGCCAAAATATTTTGTTTCACCAGCACTTGATAGTCCAGTAGGCACATCCAAGAGTGCGGCATTTCTGTCCTGGCAAGATGTCGCTGAGGACAACAAGAGGGCTAAATTCTTGCATGATAATCATAGCGATAGTGGTTACTCTAGCCCAGCATCGGTGAGCTCCTGCAGCAGTCTCTCTACATTGTCAGATTGTAGTGTCTCAGAGAACCGAACATCTGAACTACAACAAGACAGTTCTAGCATACTTCCAACTGCCAGTCAAGGGCAAGTTGCCAGTGACAGCAGTAACCAGTTTCAGTGTTCTACCCTTGCTAATGAGTTGGAAGAGCTGTTACTTGACTGCATTGACAACACATCAACATCGACAGCAATTACAAAATCAACTGTGGAGAGTGCTTCAGAATTCCCAGTTGACTTGAACAGAGGCCACAAAGAGTTGTCACAGGAAGATGACGACTTTATTCTAGATTTAGTGTGCAGCTGATTTTCGAAGCCAAATGCAATTTATAATTATTATAAAATTATATGTGTTTGTACCTGCCGAGTCATTTTTTAAGTTCTAGACTGTCTTGAGGTTGGACACTAACTCAGCTCTACTTTAAGTAATGATGGGACATTGCTAAACAGCGATTTCTTTTACACCTAAAAATAAAATTCAAGCTAAGCAATGATTTGGATTTTGCAGAGTTAGGCCACATTGGTTCCACAATAATGCAAACCAGATAGGAAGTATTGTGTGTACAGTAGTGTGGGTGATTGACAAAATGTGCATACACGCCTAATTGAAGTCCTGACAACTATTACAAATAACAATTCCTAGTTTTCTTTGCAGGCTCTTCTCAGATGTTTTTATTGTTCAGTGCGCATGTATGCCCACATAGTGTCTGATACATGTCATTTATTTTGCTGTCTGGGGTGTGCCCAATTCTGGTCATAACATTAGCATTTTTGAAAACCTTTGTTTTCACCTGTTTAATTTGACAGACCTTCGCATATGAAAGGTTCCACTTTGAAGAGTGTTAAATTTAAAAATACTCCATTTTCACACCAAAAGGTTTCCATTTTTGATCATTTTTAATAGTGTGGATAATTCGCACAAATATACAAAACGTATGATAACATTATGTTCTAAAAATTAATGAAAATGTGGTAGACTAGTGTGGATAGGGACGCCAGACCGTTCCACGACTGCTGGACAGTAAGGTTATTATGTTGTTCTCCACTTCATTACTCTGCATAATTATATACACTGTAGACCAGAAATGCTCTGCCAAGCACTTTCCTCATAACACATGTAGGACTTCCATCAGAAGTCCTATGAAATTTTATAATCTTTTTCTCAGCTTTCTGTGGACAAAAGCACAGTGTGGGTCCATTTAAAGAAAATATCTTTCAAAAGTTGTCATCGATATGGTATTCAATTGTATATTTTGTAAGCATTTTTGATCAAGTGAAAATCACAGACAACTATAATAGCTGTAACATTAACACAGTACTTTTTGGTATGAATTTTAATAAGGTAATATATTTTTTTGTAATTTTCTAGAAGTGATATGTATACAGGTGTATGTGTGCATTTGGAACATACTGTCAATTGCTTTCGAGACAGATGTCTTTCCAATGGACTTACAGTAGATAATGTTCAGGTACGAAAAAATAGGGCGGGATTGTTTGTGTTTCTTGTTGAAGCCTGTCACATTCCTGTCACAACCCTGGCAAAAAACCTGGAAACTCTTACACAATGACAGTTTTTTCTCTCTCTAGATCCCCCCCCACCCCTTTTCAATGTTGAAATTATATTTTTTAAACTTCTCTTCAGCAGCTGCAGTTATAAATCAACAGTGAATGGGGAAGGAGCAGTATATATCTAGGGAAAAGATAGCCTATTTTCAGTCATTTTATAGCTTTTTAGGCATGTTTCCAACATGTTCCATGTTTTTTGCTGCGATTGTAGCTGTTTTCGCCTGGAGGACTCGCTCCTAATGAAAGATTTGACCAGTAATTTGCTTATTATATAATAATAATAAAGCTTAATACCACACTGTAAACATTGCAGTTATTGCGAGTCAACTGTTTGTAGATACAATACTCTGAATATTCGAGCTACTGGCCTACACAAGTGATCAACTCAATAAAAAACAATCTAGATAGCTATAGAGGTCTGATATGGGCTACCGGTATATTTACGAGGTTCCAGATAGCATTTTAGCTTGAAAGTGGATTTTACAACAGTAAAATTAAAATTAATAATGTTCAGCATAAATTATTTTATTATTACAAATAAATTTAAACATTTTGGAAGCAATAAAGCAATCTTTTCTGGGCTTTATTTATAAGATTTTAAAGTACCAGCATAACATCACACCATTGCACAAGATGATGAAGCAAGCCACAGCTTTTACAGCTACTCATGCAATGTTGTGAAGCCACGTTCAGTACTTTAATACAATCGTATAAAACCCAGAAACATTGTTTATAATTTCTTTTATATAGTTCAGCAACTTAGAAAAAAATCATTGTCAGCTATTTTGTCCACACACACCACATTCAAGTTCAGTACATTTTCTCAAACCTGCCATCTTATTCATCACTAGTACTCTGAATTTCCAAAACATTTTGATGATTGAAAAATAGCGACAGTAATTGACCATAATAAAATTAAGATGGTGGCTGTGCATTTGACCACAATATCTTGCAAATGTAACACACAGAATGGGCACATAGAAAGCCATATATGTTTGTGAAATTTGTCCCTGCACTAAAAACATTTTGAATGTTAGTTTTGATTTTTTTGGACCTTTCAGTGCATTTTTATGAGCATTTGGGGGATTCTTGTGCGCTAAGAATAATGGGTATAGTAACTGTGCCAATTGCCATCTTTTTTATTATTAATGGTCAATTATGAACACTTTAAAAGTAGGAGAAAAACACTTCTGTACCCTCTGTCTGGAAATCAGAAATTATTTCGGAAATTCACCAAAACTGATAAACACTGACCAAAAAATCTAACCGACAAATACATGTAAAGGGTATCGAATGGCCTGTGAGCATGCGAGCAGAGCATTATTTTTTGCGAGCATGAGCAAGCGTAATTAGCGAATTCGAGCAAGCAAGCAAGGGCCAAATTTTGCGAGCACTCAAACATTTTCTAAAAAGAACGATTCAACACCCCTCGCATACACCGTGTATCCATCATGAGTTCACGTACTTATGGCAGGTTTATAATAAAATTATTTTATAACTTTGTAAAAAGTTGCACTCAACTATTCTTATGAAGAGTAATTAATAAATGAATTAATAAATAATGTGATGCATGTGTTCCTTGTCCATCTGCATTTGCAATATTAATTTTTAAAATCAGTCCATTGTAACTAACACTTTATAATATCAATATTAATAGTTGGCCATAGTTGCTCGTATATTTGTTGCTTTTAGCAAATATTGGATTTTTGACATCACACGACTATCTCCACGGACGTCTTTCTGTTGTATGTGAAGCAGAACTAACAGCACTCATTGGCCTCGTTCTTCTTCCTACAATAGAAGCACTTCCTTGTCTCGTAGTCCGTACGCTTCTCGACGAATCATTCCCTTCGCCTGAATCGAACACAAGTTGAGAGGAGCTATATCCATCAAATAACAGAGGCTTGTCTTTCTTTTCTTCTTTCACCCAGGGAGCATTAAACTCTTTTGGCGGCGGAGAATCGGCCCGTTTGGTTCGTCTTGTACCAAAGAGCGAATTATCAACGTATGTCGGAGAGAATTTTACAGGTTTAAACTTCCGTGAATCTGCAGTTCTGGACGAGGCAGAGCTCGCTCGCGAACAATTACGTGACGGCGATGGAGTCAAACTTTTTGCCGTTGGACAGTAGAACAACAAAGGCTTCGGTGGGGATTTTAGCTTTGTTTTTCCGTTATCAACCCACGGCGGCTCCCATTCGGGTATCGGATCAGTTTCTCTGCTTTTTCTACGCTCCCCAAAAAGTGTGTCGTCGCAGTTTGAAGGCACAAATTTCTGCTTGCTCGATGGCCGAGTTTTCGATGGCGAATATGTCGTCATTTTCGGTCTAAATAATTCCCTTTTGATTGTATAGCGTTGTATGTAGTCAATTATTATGTTGTTACTAATAATAACATCTAAACTTTCGACAACACTGTCAATTTCTCTGTCTTACTCAAGTTTTATAATATGGAGAGCCCAAAATTAAGTATTGAAGTAACGAAACCTCACGAAACCACACTCATTTGACTCATTCGTCCGCCATTTTATGTCACCGTGGCAACCATGACGTCATTTCTATAATTAGCAGCAGCCATGAAACAAAGGGGGAGAGGGAGGGGGCAGGATAAAAGCCCAAATACGAAAAATGTCGTTAATTTGTCGATCAGTCTAAGTTTCGGTACGTTTTCGTCAGTATCTCCGATCCGAGTGGCTTTATAACTGAATTTGACAACGGGCAAGGCTTTAGCTTTGTCAGTGGAGTGGCAACAGAAAATAAAACGCTTACGGTTTCAGGTTTTTCGGCCATGTATGACTTGATGCCATTTATTAGAGTATTCTCAAAGATGAATATTAATTTGCCACACAAAGTCTTAAATCCGATCCAATATGACGGACGTCCAGCAGTGAACAGGCAAACTGAAACAATAAGTTGCTTTCACTAATAAATAGCTTGGGTTACCTGTGAGTATTAACGAAAGTTTGCCTGATTTTTGAAACGTAAATTTCCCTCCGAAAATAAGACCCTCGGAATATAGGACCCCCTCCGAATATAAGCTCCTCAAAAAATCCTTTGCAAAATATAAGCCGCGGAGCTTAGGCCACTTATATCCATATAAACCATAAACCATATCATCTTGGATACTTCCGTCCGCACAGGCAACGCTCTCTTTTGAGAGGTTTTCCACAGCATTCCAGTAGTTTGTTGAGCTGAGCTCTAGGACAGAAATCATTTGTTTTTCTTGCGTCGCTCAACACCTCCGCTTTTTTCAATGAATATTTCTCGCAGAAATCTCCATTTGCGATTCGCTCTGATGAGACGTAGTGAAATTCACCAGAATCGTTGTCACTGTAGTCCGGTACAGGTGCATTCACTCGTTTCAGGCGAGGTTGGAGCTTTTGATTACTTCTGCTATATGGTGGGTGCCACTTTTGATACAAAATGGTTACCCCTTGGGCATAAAAACAGTCAAAAATGTATTGCATTTTTGGTAGATTTAGACAAAACATGACATCCTGGGGTGGGGATTTTCATAAAAACTCCATTTGAATCATCAAAATTCCCACCACTGCCCCCTCCTTCTCCCCATTATAACACTGGTAATTGTATTATTCTGTTTACTGATAAGTATATATATTTGCATGTTCTATTAAAAAATTATCAGTTTTGTTCTTTATAACCAACTAAGCTATAAAATATAATATGAAATTAATTGTTTTGTTGATATGC
>JANVCJ010066091.1:0-13084 GCA_026413505.1 Epizoanthus ramosus | reverse complement strand
ACCCGCCGCCGCCCGAGGCGGAGCCGGCGTCGGAGGTGGAGGCGGTGGAGGTTGAGGAGTATGTTGTGGTGTAGTCGGCGGATGAGGAGGAGGAGGAGGAGGAGGAATAGGAGGAGGAGTAGGAGGAGGAGGAGGAGTAGGAGGAGGAGCAATAGGAGGAGGAGTAGGAGGAGTAGGAGGAGGAGGAGGAGGAGGAGGAATAGGAGGAGGAGTAGGAGGAGTAGGAGGAGGAGGAGGAGGAGGAGGAATAGGAGGAGGAGTAGGAGGAGGAGGAGAGATGAAGTCAAATCTATTTGGTTCTCTGCTGTCCTAAATTGGTTTACCTTCTATGTGAAACTGAGAAAATACAAAGATTTTACAGTATACTCACTTTGATAGACTGGGAAACTTGTGCAGAAAGAAGTCGAAGAACATCTAAAGCATACAGTAGAGATGTATGATTAGATAATTTACTAACATCTAACTGTTGTGTCTCCCTGATGATGAAAAACAGTTATCCCCAATAAATTATAGACTCAGGTCTATAGAACGTCTGTAATAGTAAGGAAATTAACTATTTAGGTTCTCTAACTGAGGATTTGTTTGAAATTTGTTGAACTTAATAGTGAGATAACTACACAGACAGACAGACAGGCAGAGACAGAGACATAAAGACAGACAGACAGATATATGTATTGATTGACAGTAATGAAAGCATGTCTGTGTGCATATGTAATAATCTGTTACTGATTTGTGTTTCATTTCAGCAACATATAGCTGTCTGTTGAATTGGCAATGTCTGATATATGCATATCGTGAACATGTATGCATGTATCTATGTATCAACTGACCAATGTTACACACACCTCTGAGGTTACTAATTGTCCTTTGTAGTGTACAACGTAATCATAAAGAAAACGATCAAAGTTCTCCACTCCAACCAAGCTCCCCATGTGATGAAGCAAAAAGTAACCCTGAAAGTTAAGAATCTCCAGTTAAGGGCAGCACTTACAGCAATGGTTAAACGCAAAGAAAGACAGTGAATGTACACATCAAGTATGACTGCAAATATTAAGGTTTGAATTGGACTTCAATTCTGCAGGACACCAAATTTGAAATAATTTGTATTTGAAATTAGGAAATTCAAACTCTAAGGGTTATGTATCTAGAGTAATATTACAGTATATTATGTTTATTTGACTCTGCTGCAGAGAACAAGCACTAGTATTTCCTATCAGCTGTTACTTTGTTTGTCATTTTAATGATGTCAGATTATTATTATTATTATTATTAATACGACCTAATTCTAAATAATTCTGCATAATTATGAAGATTCAAACTCTAAGTGTTATGTATCTAGAGTAATGTAATTATTATATAATTTATGTTTATTTGACTCTGCTGCACAGAACAAGCACTAGTATTTCCTATCAGCTGTTACTTTGTTTGTCATCAAGGAATGCGCAAAACAATATACAAAATTTTCAGTCTTAGGAATGAACAACAACAAAAAATAACAACAATCACAACAACAATAATAACACTTACATGTATATTTGAATGAGTCCAACGACAATAAAGTAAATAATTATATACAAAGGTATTGAGATAATGCAACTGAACAACTGAGGTACACCCGGATCCAGCTGTTCAAAGACAAGATAAGTCTTACCCCAGGATAAATCTCGTTAACCCGAGGATAAAATTTACTCTGACGTTAAGCTGTATTGCTGGAAGTGGTGATAATTCCTAGGATAAATTGCACTAATGCAGGGATACATTTTCTCCATGGTTTGAGCAGGGGTAATTCCGTGGTCATTAGGGATAAAGTTACATGTACCCTCTCTTTGAACAATCGGATCCTGGGGCAGAGTACACGTCAGGTATATGCAGTAGATCATCTATCAATACAATCAGTTGTGACTGGTCTCAGCCAAAGAATCAAACAAACCTTCAGATAATGAACTTGTGTCCACTTTCTGGAGCACACCTGTCCAAACTGGACTACAGTGTGGGGTGTGGCTCCTTCACCCTGGCCCCCTGCTTGTCTGTCACTTATCTCTATCGCCTCACTTACAGACACAACTACAACACAACAACAAATCCAAAGTGAAGTGTAGCTGAGGAGGAATAGGCAAACTAGAATATTAGCAATGAAAGAAATGGCAGACTGTTTTAGCCAACCTACCTGAAGGAGATCTGATTTTCTGAGGCCTGGGGAATGCAAAAGAAACACAACTGCATTTAGGGGAATTACTATTTAACCATCATACAATAAACACAGCGAGATTGGAACAGGCCATGCAGGTGCAGCAGTTGACTGACCAATTTATTTTTACCACAACTGCAACTTTAAAAGTTCTTGACTAAAACATTTACATTGTACCTTAACTATCCACACCCATTCAACAGTAGCAGAAACACTTCCAACCATTTCAGAAGAGCTAAATTTCAAATTGTCCTGAACAAGAAGGCAAGTTTTCATCCCCTCAACACGTTGACACTACATGTATGCACTCATTCAAATGCAAATACCAGGCCAATCTTCCAGTAATTAAAATAGTGCTTCTGGTGCCCAATTACGACCAATTACCAGTAATGATGCTTCTAGTGTCCGTCCATTGTAACAGTGCTTCCGGTGTCCCTAGTCTAACAGTTTCATACAGGGAACACTTTTATAACATGAAGCTCAGGAAGAAAGTTCATTCTGATCTGAGTTTTTCAAATGAAAATGAAAAGCCCTATCAGGAGCATTTAAACAAGTATAATATATTGTACCAAGTACCTGAGGCATTGAAGATTTTCATCAACTTCACCTATTTCAAAGGAGAGTGATCGATATCTGAGGATCTGACGTAACTCTCGGAAGAATCTATCTTTTTCAGTCGGCCACTGTTGGTTCAATAACAAAATTAATATACTATCTTAGAGAAGCAGCACTATAAGGTCATAATTATCCAAAAGCGTTGTTCACATATGCCACATACAGTTAAACCACTGACAAGGCAGGGATCTGCCGGTGCTACATGTACCTACATGTATGGCATGTTCCTGGAATATGTGAACAACTTTTGCAGGGTATCACAATTGGAATGCCAGTGATAATGTTTTAATATGAACATACATGTACATGTATAGGCAAACCTAGGGATTACCCAGGCCAGGGTTCTACATGTAGCTCAGACACTACTTGCAACAGTATCACAGGCATGTAGAATAGAATAGAATAGAATAGAATAGAATAGAATGAAATGGAATGGAATAGAATGGCTGTGCCAGATGTGTGGATCACACTTACATATAATAAAACAGAATCAGCTACACATTCCACAAAATTACAAAGCTGCGTACCCAACAAAGTGACCATGGCATCATTAAAGTTTGAATGAATGAATAAGTATTAAAATTTAAAAAAATCTTTTTTTTCTTAAAGAGGTTTCTATGTTCTCTATTTGTCTTTGTGTTTGGATAGCACCTAGGCTCGGTTCCAGCCGTGAAGGTGTCGTGCACCTGTGATACTCCCCCCCCGCACCACGGCTGGGCTCATGAGCATGCCTTTGTTTGAGAGAGCCAATCAGAAACGAGCCCCCGGAATCCCGAGGGGCAGTCTAAATTATATTTTTAGAATATTTATGTTGAAGCTGTTCAAAATGGTGGACAAGATGAGTGTTGGTGTGCGATTTGAGAGAGCACTGAACCAAGCACTTAAAAGCTTCGGCTTCAAATCTTCAAATGTCCATTAGAATAATCTATTTTTCGTTATGACGTCACGGACAAGACCAGATGCTCGTGAGCCCAGCCGTGAGGGGGGGGGGGGGGAGTATCATGGGCGCACAACACCCTCATGGCTGGAACTGAGCCTAGATAGGGCAGCTTTTTGATCAATCTTTGGATAGTGTTTTAATCTTTGTTGAAATAGCTCTTTAATCTTTCTTTGGATAGCTCTTTGATCTTTATTTGGATAGCTCTTTGATCTTTCTTTGGATAACTTGTCGATTTTTCTTTGGATAGCTCTTTGATAGATCTTTCTTTGGATAGCTCTTTGATCTTTCTTTGGATAGCTTGTCGATTTTTCTTTGGATAGCCCAAAATCATTGCTAAAACTAACTTACAGGAAGAAGTGGGAATAAGTTATTCCTATTTTAGGAGATATGTGACTGACACACACCATCCTTGTGACTATGACTATGCAAGGCTAGTTCTTCCTGTCTCACATATACTAGTCTGACTATATAATAAACTGAAATAAACTAAAAATAATGTGAACCTGGTCACATATATACTGTAATATACATGAAGAGTGTAAGATGTTTACCATGAATCGAACAGTTAGCTCAGTTGGTAAGTATGTGATTTCAAGGCGATTGACTCATGTTCGATATTTCTCAGCTTGACTAGTGACTTTCTTTTAACTTTCTCTTAAACCTTAGAAATTTTCTCTTACTTTTGGGCAACCTCAGAACCTAGCCTATGAGCTCCGAACTACAAAGTTGCGCCTAGAAACCAAGTCTCATTCAATTCCCTTCAAGGATGCAGGAGTTCCCATACACACAAACACACTACAGGCAGATAGATGGACAAGGTTGTTCACGTCACAGTATGAATAACCTTTCAAGTGGCACGTACGTACTTCACAGCACTTGGGATAAATCTTGTCACAAATCTAAGGATGTACTTCTGTACTGCACCTATCTTCTCAAAGCAAATTAATATTTCCTTTTAGATTTAGAATTCACAAAACACAAGAAAACAAAATGTGTATCTCCAAGCAGCCATGTAACATTCTGTTTATTATTTAATAAGTCATACATGTAAGTCATAATTACATATAGTGTGAAACGAGACGTCCAGTACCAGTGTAGAGTGCCAATTATTATTATTATTATTATAATTATTATCATTATTATTATTATTATTATTTTACCTTTTCTGCTCTGCTCTGTACTCTCTCTTCCATGTAAGTTGCAAATCCCTCGGACAGCCACTCCTCTGTCCAGTCCTTTGCACCAATCAAAAGACCAAACCACGCATGTGTGATTTCATGAGCTACTCTTACATTCATTCCACCATCTTCAGCCAGGATTGACTGGGACAGAAACACTACATTGGGGCTATGACAAAGAGAATTAAACCAACTCACTGTCAACAGACAACTACAGTTGGCTTGAATTCTTAAATATTCATACATGCAACAAATGGGATCAGAGATGCACGTTTATGAAAAATGACATCTGATAGTGATGTCGCGACATCAGCACTGGTTATGGTATTTACCTGAAGTGAAATAATGTCATGCTAATGTTACAAAATAATAAACATCTAACTTAATATAAATAGAAAATAAATAGTTTATATAGCATATAAATCTTTGTTACTTTTTCCTTAGCTGTATTTGGTCATTATTCAACAGGGTTACACTTCGTTATGACATCATTATGACATAAACAATTAGTGCAATCATCAATTGATTTGACAGCATGTCTAAATTATGTAAACAAGTGACCTCTGGGACCATTTTTGAATGATTGCTCATCACATTAAAAAAAATTACTAATGGGTTAAACTACAATTAATTGTAACCTGTCAATTTTAAAGGATATAATTATATGGATTATTGTTTATAAGGTCAGTAACTTACATGATTTTGACAAGCTGAGTCGATTGGTGATGGTTATTTTGTCAACAAATCATTATTGACATCATAGTATTTTTTAATGTCATACTTAGTGTAATTCATTGTGTACCGAGGGGGACATTGGCAGTCTTCAAATACCGCAACACCGCAAAAAAATAAATAAAAATCACTGCATCACAAGGAACAGTAACACTGCAAATGTCTGCAAATAATTAAAAAGAACATTTTCTAAACATTATATGTGTACCGCAACACTGCAATGTGGGATTTTATTCACCGAAATACTGCACACAAAACTGAGCAATGCCGCAACACTGCAAACCCCAATGTCCCCCTCTGTACCGAACCCGTACATCCGTATGGCCAGATAGGGGATAAATCCTTATACTTATTTTCATCAATGGCAAGTACATGTAGGCAGACACATACATGTATAGAGCACATTTCATATACTTTCCAACCCGATCAATTACTTAATGATGTCATTGTCATCTTATAATTTACTGGGAAATTAGGAAATTCCATAAATCTATTTTAAGACAAAAGGACTTCAATCTATATTGTCATAATTCTTTTGATTATATGGTTTGGAAAATGCTCAAAAATGGTCAGACAATCTTTTGAAAACATCTGGAAATTTTCAACATATCTGTGGTGGTTTAGTTCAATCTTCATAAAACACTCACATCCATAATTATAATTAGCTTTATTTACCATGTGTTGAACATTGCCTACAAACCAAATATCTGAAGCTGCCTAGAAAGTAACAGGAATCCTGAGAATGCGAGAGAAAATCCATGATACATGTAAGTGCATGCACATTAACTTACCTCTTGAGACCCATGCATGCAAAACATCTTGGGAGCACAATCAAGCCAAGTCTGCTGAATGGATACGGTCCAAGCAGCTCACATGATGCCTTCAGAAATTGTGGTGCACAGCTCAGTAGCTGAGTGGCTGCCCTGTCAATCAAACTTGGTGCTGCAAACACTTGGCATGGAATGGAAACATTCTTCCCATTTTCATCTGCACATTCAGTACTTGGTCCATCACGGCATTCAAACCAGCCAATGGCTAATGCCAGAGTAGAACATGGCAGTGGAACTTTCATCTCATAATGGTGGGTTACTAAAATATTTTAAAATATTATTAATGATTTCAAATAATTAATCAAAGAATTATCAAAATCTAAAACACTTTTTATTAAGTACGAGAAATATTATTATATATCTAAAAGCTTTAATATTGTACCTAAATCAGCAGCTGAACTGTTGCTGTGGTGATCCAGAGCCACTTTGTTTCCACTCATTAGGACAGCACATCCTTTGGGAACATGGACGGCTGCTTGCCATGTTGACATGGCAACTGGAGGCTCTTGGCAAGGCATAAGAGAGCGGTTGTTAATGTAGGCACCAGGAGAGAACACACATGGTCTGGAAAGAAGAAATAAACAGTTTAATTTAGTTTTATAACATTTTAATTTTAAAAATAGAACAACATTTGAACATTGAATATGCTGTATCAATTAACAATGATAAAGATGTATGTGTAAATAATTAAAATTACTTCACTATGGAAGATAGTGTTCCTTGGTACAATGTACACCAATTAGTTGAGTGGAGGTTTAGTAAAAGGGTGAATGTACATGATGAGGTGAATTACACTTTTCCAAATAAAAACTTGTATGTTATTTAGACCAACATGAAGATCATGTACATGTAAACATGCATACTGCAAAGCAACATTTGAAGAAGAATTTATTGCTTCTTTTGCTTTTGTCTTCATAATTCCTATACGCTATCTATGATTCTAAAATTACTTGGTATCAAATACCAGAAATTCTGGTTCTACGTGACTAAATAAAGTAAACTTGTAAATACTCTCACCTGCCATCCTGATCACTCGCCCATGTCAGTGATTGGCCCTCGGGACTGGTGTGGTACTTGATCCACACGCACCGTGGCCACGCCCTTCCTGTAGCTCCAGGCTTCCAAATCCTTACACACCATCCATGCACTGAGTAGTTTAGACCCTTATAAGGAAGTGGGTTTTGTGATTTGTCATTCAACAAGTTTAAGAATATTTCTTGATTCTTAGAGCAGTGACCAAAACTCCTTGAGCAAGTGTCTTTTGTAGGAGTACATGATTTCACATTTGTGTCACTTGAACTCTGGCCTGAATTGTTGCAATGTTCATGCAAACGACTATTCTCTTCAAAACCAGAGTCCTTTCTACTTCCAGAACCAACCTTTTCATCACTTTGGCCTCCAAAGAATGGGACCTCAAAGTCCGTTGGGAGATCAACTTCATGGACAGACTCGATGTTCACTAAAGTACTGTCCAAACACAGCTGGAACTGTCTCTTTGTGACTTTTTTGTTTGTGGGTTTGAGAAATAAAACAATACTGCCACGCAAGACTTGCTCATCAAAGTCAACTTTCAAATCTAGGATATGGTGGTCAACAAGCACTTCATCGACATTTGCCATTAATGGCAAATCTTCACTCTTATCCCACTTACTCTCTACACTACTAGCTGAACTAGAACTGACAGTTCGCTTTCGGATATATGCTTCTGGGCTTCGAGGAAAAGATGGAAAATGATCCATTCTTTTACCAAGTTTTACTCCACTTCGCGAAGGCAAGTTGGTTTTCCTTTGTTTGCTCTCTACACTTGGTTCAACAAACAAACCGACCCTCTTTCTGGAGGGTAGTGAAGATAAACTCATTTCTACATCCGAGTCTGGGAGTTGGAAGACCTTTTCTAGTGATGGATCATTACAGTGTTCTGTTGTGACATGTTTGGAGGTTTCCAATTTAAACACTTCGTTCTCAAGAGAGACACAATCTGGATTACTGGTACCTTCTTGTGTATTAGAAGCTGCAGTATAACTTCTTTCTCTGGTTTCCAAAGCTGTTGTGCTTTCATTCCTTGCATTTCCATGTCTGTGATAACAAACATTTTGCTGTTCATCTGCACAGCACAAAGTTGATTTATTCATTTTGAATTGAGGTTCATTTGTGAATGGGAGGCCAGTCTGCACTCCTTTGTCGGCAATAGTCACAAGGGTACATATATCATCTTGACAATTGTTATCACTTTCAGTACAAGTCACTAACTGACTAGCGACTGGACAGTCATGCATTTGTCCAGCAATGGGGTTCTGCTTTGTTACAAGTTTGTTGCCATCAGAACTACCAGAGCACATCCCCTGTCCACGTCCAATTTCTTTTCCATGAGCCAAGCTTTGGCAATTAGATGAATTAGTACACCTCAAATTTGATTTTTTTCTTTTTTCACCATCGATAGAAGATTCACTCCCTGAATTATCTAGATGTGTATGTACATGCATTTCTTGTGTCACCTGATTTCTGTCTAGAGTTGGCAGACTACGGTTGACAACGTTACTCTTACTGCACGCAATAACTGACACAAACTGTGAGTAGTCAGTACTGGTGCCAGCCTGGTCGCTGGAGGTACATGTACTACAGCCCTTGTATGGTGCTGTTGACGGGATCTGATCATGCAAATTGCTCACTGATGGTTCATGGCAGGAAGCACATGGATACATGCATTCAACAGAACTTGATTCCCCAGAAGAACCTGTTAGTTCAACAGGTGATACTTCTAAGCTTGTCAAATGTGCCACAACTTGAGCGGGGTCTTCAGCCTCTGAACTTGCTTCCAGTTCAGAATATGTGTCGCTACTCTGTGAACTTGTTTCTGTGTTTGAATGTAAGGGACGGCTGCTCCCAAAAGACGTGTGTGTAACCTCCTTTGCACTGTCATCATCATCATCATCACTCTTGGGTAGTACCGTGGGGGCTATGTCCTTGGTATATGGCACAGACAGAAGGCGTAGTCCACAGTCCCGACTCAGCCCTGACAACACATGACAGGTTTCCATATACACCTCCTCCAAAGTCCACTCAGATGGTCCATGGCCAACTGGTTTGTTTGAATACACAGCTGTGCAATGAAGATAGAATTTGCATTTTACAGTGTGATTATGTACACAGAAACCAGGGTCACTTTTGATTTGGACGACTAAAAGAAATAAACCATGCGATTCCCAGTTCGTCTGGAATCAAAACCGCAAACTCCAATATTTATATTGTTTCAAAGATGTATTAATTGTAATTGGCTGCTCCTTCACAAGTGACCCAGATTTCTGTAGTCGCATTGTAATCCTACCCGGATTTGGTTTCTTGACTTACTTGTCATAAATGGGTAGGGGTGGGCAAGTCATTCATTTATCCTCTTTATAATAGAGTTAATAACATCATACATGTAGTCACTCTATATCTATTAAGTTATTCCACAGTAATTAGTGGCTCCTTTGATGAAACTATTAAATGTGTCAACTTGGATGTTGGAAAATCTTATGCAGTCAAGTTCAACAAACATAGGTATAGGCAGAAGAGAAAGGAACGGTGCAGTTATATATTTCAAAGTGACACCCCTAGTGATATTATAGAAAGCTTAAAGAAGAGAGCTGTGTTTCCTTACACAGTGATTGTTATGCATTAATTCACACAAATTTCAGAAAAAGTGTTTTGGCATCCCACTGCAAGAACCAGGTCATAAAATGTCACATGCATGAAAATGTTGCTACCACATTTGAATTGACAGGCTGCTGAAAAGACCTATAAACTGGAAGCATTTAATGAATATTATTATGCTGGAAGCACACAATCATGTAATAATAATAACATATCTTAGAGAAATTTGTGTGTAATTAATGAAATTTACTTCTGATAGATACATTTCGCCCTCAACAGAGAACTTATTCAATGTGGCAAAAAAGTATCTTAAATATCGTGTACTTGAAGTAGATGTTACATGTAGTATGAAATTCCTGTGACTACAAAGTAATTACGTCACCCAATAATGCATTGTTCACTTCACATACAGCTTACCTGAGGGGATTCCCTTGCCAGCTAGTCTGTTACCATTCTCTCCAACAGCAAGGTGGATCATGTACAGCAACACAGGAAATGCTGCCGCAGAGTTCTTATCAGCATTGTCGACAAGCCCAGTAACTGCAATAGGTCTTGGCTCATCAGGTAACAGTCGGCTAGCATTGCTCCTCAACTCGACAGCATCGCCAGTTACAAGAGTTTGACTCTTAAGTTTGGTCTTGATATAATATGCTTGCATTGCAGAGATGTTTTGGAAATGAATTCCATATACCTTATCAGGTCCTCCGTATTTATTCCACTCATCTATTAAATCAATAAGTTGTACATTTGGGTTAGCAAAGCTTGACCCCAGTGCAATAAACAGAACCTTGGAAGAGTTGTTGGCTAGATTCACCAGCTTCTCCTTGATATTTCTCTTGGTGTTGACAAAAGATGTTCGGTCACAGTGGACTGGTACAACTGTGTAATCACATTTCACATCTGAAGCTTTCCGCATTGCCAGGTTTGCTGCCACAGCTCTTGCCAGAGCTGCTGCGCTGGGGCATGTTGAACCTTGGTCTTCCTCAACAAGAAGGACAACACCCACTGAGGACAGCACTAAACCTGGTGGGCTCACCTTTTGGAAAAAGTGTTAAGTACATTAATTAGTCCTACGGCAGCTATTACAACATACATGGGTGCAATATATATTCTTCATGTTGTTGTACAATAACAAATGATCATCAGAGGTTAAACTCTGACATAAAATACAATACAAATAACAATATAAATTATAATATTTTACTCTATAAAGTAAAAAAGTAAAGTCATTCTGTGGTACATTTATAGCTAGGGGTCAGTGGAGCACTATCAATGCTGTTTTATCATATTCTTGTACATGTATGTGTGGCCATACAGTTGTCAAAAGAGCCCATCACATACTTGTCAAGTGCCCACACACTTGTCACTAGAAGTAGAGCAGTGCTGGTGTTAGAGGTCTATCACGTCTTCTAACTGGACAAGTTACTGTCTGTATATCAAGGCCATTCTATGCCATTAGCATTAGCATTAGCATTATACCATTATTTTGCATCATATATAGTCAGCATTACCATTACCATTATCATTTGCATTACAGTCAGCATTACCATTACTACACATGTAGCAATAGCATTAGCATTAGCAATTAGACAAGTGTTACTTAAATACCAGTACCCCATTACCCCTGATAATACTACTATATATAGCAATGACTACCATAATTACTGTTACTATTGCTACAGCCATTATATATCTACCATACATGTATATTACCATAATTACACTTACTTTATCATCTTTACCCTCAGTCATCAGTCTTCCATCAACATCATCTCTGCCTAGCAATACTAAACCCATTTCCCGTGCCAGATCCGGAAAAGCTTTATCACAAGCCAACCTTACAGCATCTGCAAGTCTGCTGCTGATTGTCCCAGAATCCCCTTGTGGTAACATCGTAGAAAGCATGAGGTGAAGGTCAGCAACCTGGGAACCAGTCTCATACACTTCCTTAACACTGCCCGTCAACAGGCAGTTGAGTTTGTTCTTTAGCCAACAGGCATCTACTGGCCAATCCTGAACCAAAAAAAGACTGTATTTTAGTTGTGCATATACATGCATGTATGTGTGTACACACACACACACACACACACACACACACACACACACAGAACAATGTGTGTACATGTATGTACCTGTATGTGTGTGTGTCAGTGCATGTGTATTAGTGTGTGTGTGTGTGCACATGTGCCTGTGCATGTACGTGTGCATGTACGTTTGCATGTACATGTGCATGTACGTGTGCATGTGCATGTGCATGTACGTGTGCATGTTTGTGTGGTGCATGACTGTGTAATTTTAGACCTGTAGGGTGTGTTACAGGAACAGTGCCATTGAAATCCTGACCCAGAGTAACATTTCCTTCATTTATTGCCTCAATTTTGATAATAATAACTGTTTTAACTGATGAGCTGTTTTAGAGGAATTAGTTCAATTTTTCTGGATCCAAAATCACCAAATGTTCTAAGAACTGCTATCCAATTTTAGTCTAACTACATGTAAATGCACATAACTATTGACCATTTCATAGTAAAATCACAAAAAATGGCACAAATTGGAGGGTATGCCACTCTGTCAGCTGAGGAGAAAAATGGCTGACCATTGTCATGCAGCCACAGTCAGCCACGATCCGTGTGTTAATGATCATGGATGCCACTGATTAAAACTGCTTTCCTCAGCTCTTTATTATTTTTTCTACTGTCAGTCTATCCTATGACTCTGACTGTTTTCTTTAGAGTAAAAGGTATTTGAAATTATTTATTATAAGGTACTACTTTTACATTATTATTTATTTTCTTAGAAATCAAGGTTTCAAGCAATCACCTAAAAACTCTACAATCTGAATGATACTACAGTAAAACCCCACGAGTAAGAACCTAAGATTTAAGAACCTATTAGGCTAAAATTTGCCATTTAGACCCCCTCTATATAAGAACCTCTTTAGCCTAAAATTTGGAGAAAGGTTCTTATT
>JANVCJ010065980.1:0-13085 GCA_026413505.1 Epizoanthus ramosus | reverse complement strand
TAGATTCTGAACTGAAAAAGCAATAGAGAACGGTTGTGACGTAGGAGGATGAACTATGTTGAGTTATAGAGAACGCCTCCCAGCCAATCAGAGCGCGCGTTATATCTGCTTTATTTTATAACACAGTTTATAGACACAAGCAGCTGTTTGATATTGCTTTTATAAAATAGGACATGTTTCAAGAGTGTGTGTTATATCTACAGTGTCATTATCCTCTGATATAAACACTCATTTTGCCATCTGTTAGCCAATCAGAGCACGCATTATATCTTCGTATTTTATAATCACTGGTATAAAACTTGAGCTCGTATAACTTAAGTATTTGCTCCAGTGTTGGCAATGATGGTAATGGCCCTCAGCTACCTGCTGCCCCACTAAGACAGAACAATAGAGAAGGAGCAAGGCTAAGGGAATTAATTTGTCAAACCTGTTTTTAGATAATGCATTCTTGTCGAGAAACAATTCGTACCTCTGATATATGTTATGCTGGAGAAAATAATGTGTGCATAAATAGTTGAATCTTTTTCAGGTTCAAGACAGAAGTTTGAGTCCTTGCTTCAGCAAATATATTTTAGAAAATGCAGTGATTTTTTATAAGTAACACTAAACGATTTGTTATGCCTCTTTTAATACCAGGACGATTGTAACAATTACTGCTGATCCTAACAGATGTAGTTCTTCTTATGCGAGTGTATGTTGGAAAGGATCCAACCAGTAGTGTGGTATAAAGGAGTTAACTCGTTATGACTAAATATTGTGAAATGATGAAAGTATTTTTGATATTAATAATAATCACATTTAGTTAATGAAAATAATAATGAAATATGTACTTTCTAAATAATATTTTTAAAATAATTGATTTAATACAACAAGAATCACCTGCCAGTGAGTTGTTCTTGAATATGTCTAAAAATTAAAGATTTAAATTGTATTTTTAACTGTTACTGATAATCCTAGTAGTAAAAAAACACTTGAATAAACTCCCATTAATTTGTAGACAATCAGTCTCCCTTGAAGATTTTTGCAATTTTCTTGACCTTGTCGAACATCATTTTCTGACTTCTAAGCTCCCTCTCTCTCCGCTATCTTCTCAAAGAAGTTGTGGTCCCAGAAACTTTATAAATTGGTCGTCCGAGGATTCTGGGCCTGACTTCACCTTTTTTACCTTGGGGCCTTTACCCTTTGTGTTTGTTTAACACTTCTGTTATTTCCAGAGGGTTGTTTTTTTCTTAAAGAAAAGAGCCTCGGCGGCTAATTCATCTCCCTCATCTTCAATTGTTTCATTGTTATCTTGAAGCAGAGTCAAAGGACTGTTGTCTTCAGTCTCCCTAGATGTGCCTGGTGGGAAGGTTGAACATGGCTGTTCATTTGGTGGCAATGCAACTGGAGTTGAGCCTTTAAGAGGCTCATCGGTTCTTCAGGATCCACATTGAACAATAACTCAACAACGTGGCGAGGAGTTATGTTGTGGAGTTCTTCGAAGTAATCAAAGTTGTCCCGGTTGTTGCCATTGCCACTTCATGCGTTGTGGTCTTTTACTTTTTTGTATTCCCCTTCCAGATGCTTGAGGCAAGCTTTACATTGGTTGCCATTACGGAAACTTATGATGTCATTTCCAGCTAACGTCTTATTCAGTTCCTTAGCTATGTTGTACAAAGCCATGGCATTCCTTCGCTTTGGTCCAGATTTCAAGCAAAAATCTTGTTCGGCATCTTTCCAGTTGGGGCTTCTACTTCGGACACTGCTGCTTGATTTTATAGATGTCTCACTATATTGCTTCTGTTGTGAGCTGGTTTTTGATGTAAACTTGTGGTGTTTTGTGGCGGGATTTGAGGCATGGTATTAGTTTAATTAGGTCTTTGGCCTGCAATTTGTGGATAGTATGGTCGAGCAGGAGCTGTAGCTGGATGCCAAACTTGATTGCCTCCAAATACAGCTGCCGTAATTTGAAAAAGGCATTGGCCGTACCCGCAGAAAGCCTAGTTCTTGATTGACTGAAGGCAGAATAACGAATCGATTTCTGAAATGACAAGACCAAGTCGTTTAAGTATCTCAGTTTCCTTTTGGCCAAATGGAACAAACCAATTCAAAAAACGTATCTCGAGGACACACGTACCTGAGTTGGTCGTGTCCTTCCATATTGACTGATTGAGTGTAACTCTTTTGAAGAATATCAACTGAACTTTCCCTCTTAGAAGTGATCGAAGATCTGTAGACAAGAGCTTGGTGCAAAGGAAAGTTTGGAGTCTGAATTGCCAAGAATTTTTGGGTTTCCCGCTGAAAACAAATTTTACAGGTGTGTCGAATAACGATGCTGCAATTGGTTGTGGTTTTTCGTGGTTAGTCATAGGACAACTTAAGCCTTCTTTTCAGGTAGTTTAACTATGCCACCCTTTCCGGTATTTTGGCCACTTAACATAATCATAATACTTGGTATTTTTATCTAGAATAAATTGTCCAAAGCAAATTCCACGTTTACGTAGTAGAACTTGCCCTCGTTAAAACACACCTATACTCTCTTTATGTGGCTCTTACCCCTGCAATATCGGTATTGTTCATCTTTATACCTGCATGTTTGTGGCTCTCACCACAACGGACACACAGCTTCGATGTTTTGCCTCTGTCATGGCGTTTAAAGTTGGGTTGTTCTTCGGACCTGGCATGAGAGTGTTAATTTTTTCTGTAAGTGGCAGACCGTTTCTGAAATTGCCTGCTTGTTTTTCAAAAGCTTCCATAGCTTGAGCAGTATGAATCACTTTCTTCCACGTTAGACCCACTTCAGCTAACAGTTCTTTTGAGTAGCTTTGCCCCTCAAACCACACACAAACAGGTCTCGTAGGGCTTCCTCAAGAAATGCCTTAAACTCACAGCATTCTAAAAACTTTTTCAGTGCTGTGCTGTATTCAGCCACACTCGCGCCTTCATGTTGATCCCTCTTGTGAAAATGGAATAATTCTGCAATGATCAGTGGCTTGGGCTCCTAGTGACTCTGTAAAGTTTCCATGAGTTCCTTGTACATCAACTCTGGTGGTTTTACTGGAGCCAGAAGGTCTCTCAACAAGTTGTAGGTCTTGCTCCCCATAGTTGTTAGAAAAGCGGCAACTACTTTCTTTTTGCCTTTCACTCCATTGGCTAAGATAAACTGTTTAAACCGCTCTGTACAAGCATTCCACTCCTCTTTCTCAGGATTGAAGGATGCCGTACATTCTATGGTATTTGAAGAAGATATCCTTGTCGCCAGTTGTTGAGTTCTTCAGGCTTGTATTCTACTATAGAGAATAAACGTAGAGATCCGTGGTCTCACTCAATATTTTATTGAACTCGATATAAAACTGATTATATTTCTACGCTATTACTATTATATATCATTGATTGAACACGTGATTACAATCTTAATTTATACGTCATACTTATCAGTCATGGCTAACAATAGATCATTATCCAAACACCACACTGCGAATGCTTCTAGCGTTACCACAATCTTTTGGTTTTGCAAGACAGCATTTGTACCTAAACTAACTTCATCCGTGATGATCCAGACTATCTTAAATTATACTATATAAATAACAATTAGTAACTGACCCTGTGACCTGAGAAACAACGCACTGCAGATAAACAGCCTACAAATAAAACTGCAAATAAAGCAGATACCTGTTTTACTTCAAGCAAGCCAAACATCACAAACGTGTCTGCAGTTAAAAACATCGCTTTTGTACTTCTATTCGATGACAGATACACAGGGACTGGTACTGCAGAAACCACGAAAGAAATGTTAAGTTCAAAGGTAAATATTAAATGGTATCCACTAATACTGCATATAAACCAAATCTCTGGCCACAATCACAGCTTACCTTGGCCTGGATCGGTCCTGTTTCAAGATCTTGCTGGATCTCTTTGGAGTGAGTCACCTTATACACATTTCCTGCTTTGCCAAGGGTTTCACAATGTTCTTTCATAAACTTCGGAACGATTTGTCATTCCCTTCCTCACTTCTTGACGGCTCTAGCAATCATATTGTCCTCAACTGATGTGTATTTATGGTTTGGAGCTTTGACTCAGGGTTCTGCATTCACTATTCCTCGCATTTTCTTCTGGTTAAGTACCTCCATTGCATGCCAACTATCCGGCCAAGTAATGTGACCTCGAAAGGCCATTTTAAGAAAAATGTTGTTTCAACAGGGTCATCCATACCTTCTGTTCAGGAGATCCATGCATCGTAGGGCCAGGAATTCTGCCATAATAACAACTTCCTTGCCACCAAATGGCATCATTTCAGACTCCTCTTTTGTACTAAAGTGACGTTGAATAGCATGGGCAAACTTGAAAATTCACAGGTGTGGCATGCTAGCTCCATCCCATATTATGATTTCAGTTTTCTTCAGATTTCCGAATTGAATACTGACCTTGTATACTGTACAAGCGATACCACTTGGACAAACAGGTATAATGTTGATAATATGAAAAGTTGAAAATTAGAAAATAATTTAGCGAAAACTAGGTCTGTGGTTGCTTATTGTCATGACCAACGAGCTCGACATCCCTGACTCCAAGCTGTGGAAATACGTTGATGATACCACTCTCGGAAACCATAAGCAAGAACCAAACCAGCTACATCCAGACCGCAGCCAACACCCTAGCCAGCTGTGCTGCTGCAGACAAATTCCAACTTAACGAGGGGAGGTTATCAGATCCCATTTTAAAACCCTGGATACGGGACATTGATTCAGGAAAAGGCGTACGTATATCAAATCAAAATCATTCGGGGTTGGGGTTATGACTGCATCAGTATTACTTCAGTGATAATTATCACTGATAAATGTCTTAAAGTTAGATGCTAAGTTAAAAAACCCCTTACGATTCAGATGTAGACCCCTCAATTTAGGCAGTCTTTCTTTATACTCCAATTGTCAATAAAGTTCCATCCATTTCAATTGCAAGAGGTGTTTAGAATAGAGTTTACCTTTGAGATCTTATTGTTCAGGGACTTTCCGTCTTCTCGGAATATAATTCCTGACAGGCCTATTTTCGTCGCAGAACTGATCTTTACTATATCCTCTGCAATGGTGGTGATCTTTCTGGCCATTTTGTCTGGTCTGTTGACTCTCAAGTTGTTTGTGCAAACTTGAATGATAATTTTTTTAGGTTTTCTTCTCGTAATCGGTTTTGAAAAATTGATCATATCTTCAGCAGTTGCTCCAGGGAATACATACGATCATATATACACATATCTAGCACATTAACAAGAAAGGGACCACATAGACTAGACCAATTAGTTGGATATCTATAGTGTTGTGTTTATAGCATAATTAAGCAAGCATCATATCATATTTCTCTGGCCTCGTGCTATAATGTCTCACTTAACTGGATTTTATCGAAAAAAACTGAGCATTTTCTATGTAGAATGTGCTGGAAAGCTTACTTCTTTCTCAACCCTGGTACGACCACCTCCACCAAAGAAACATATGGCTTCAAGTCTACCAAGAACCCCCCTCCGATCGACGAGTTAAAGGAATTTGAAGAGGACATGCTAAAAACAGTACAGTCTGTGAAATTGAAACAAGTAAACAATACTCTCCTCAACAAGCTGAAGAAGACACTGAACGCATTAGGAACGAACCCAAGCTACTTGTTGCTGCTGACAAAACAACGAACTTTTACAAACTGGAACCGGCAGCATACAACAATCTACTAGAATAAAACATCACAAAATCCTACAAGAAAGCACAACCTAACACACACGTGCTATCCATGCAGAAAACAACAACATCGCAACGATGACAGAGTGAAAGCTACAGCCGATAAAGACTCATTTATAACACTAAAAGACCACAAGCTGAACTTTGCTAACAAACCTACCTGCCGACTAATCAACCCCATTAAATCAGAGATACGCAAAATCAGCAAAGACATCCTCGACAGAATCAACAGCAAAATCACGAGAGCAACCAAATTCAACCAATGGAAAACACAACATCTGTGATCAAGTGGTTTAAAGCAATTGAAAACAAACAACAACACAGTTTCATCTGCTTTGACATCGTAGAATTCTACCCCACCATCAGCCAAGACCTTCTAAATAGAGCGCTGGACTTTGCTTCAGTGTACGACAACAACACTAACGATGAAAGAAACATCCTAATACATGCCAAAAATTCCATCCTGATACACAAACAGCAGCCTTGGCAGAAGAAGGGTGACACAACATTCGACATTAAAATGGGCAGCTTCGATGACGCCGAGACATGCGAGTTAGTAGGAAGCTACCTTCTTTCCCATCTTTACCAAGATGACAGACTAGCCGCCACTAATGCCACACCGAGAGACATAGAGAACGTCTAAAAGGAAATTTGCCGCATTTTCAATCACAATGGAGTATGGATCACCATCGAAGCTAACAAACAAATCATTAACTTCCTTCCATTAACCACCCACCAACCATCACAGAGAACATACCCACCAGTATCAACAAACGACTGTCATCCCTTTCATCCGACAAAACATCCTTCGACCAAGCCATGCCTCCATACCAAAAAGCACCCACTACGAACTGAACCCACTACGAATACTAGACGGAAAAACAGACAACAGATCAACATAATCTGGTACAACCCCATGCTCAGCAAAAACGTCAGCACCAACATCGGCCACAGATTCCTTGCCCTAATAGACAAACACTTTACTAAAGACCACAAACTCAGAAAAATCTTCAACCACAATACAATCAAGATCAGTTACAGCTGCATGAATAGCACAAAACAAATTATCGACAAACACAACAAGCGGGTTTTAAATTTATCGGAACACATCAACAGCACCGCAGATAACACAACTGCAAAAGACAACAAAACATGCAACTACCGACAAGAGAACACATGCCCGCTCAACGGAAACTGCCTGCAATCATCAGTTGTCTACCAAGCCACGGTCACACGTCAGGACAATAACACCACTGAAACATATATCGGAATTACAGAAAACAACTTCAAGACCAGATACAGAAACCACACTGCATCATTCCGTCACGCAAAGCACAGAAACTCCACCATATAAACATATCTGGACACTTAAAGACAATAACATTGACCACTTTATTTAACAAATATCAAAGAGAGCAAAGAGCTACATAAACAAGAGCAAAGATCTATCTGAACAGAGAAAAAGTGCTATCTCAACAACGATTGAAATAGTACCTGCTGCACAGATATATGGCAATAAACTTCATTTTTGTCAAGGTGACATTTTTATATTACGAAGCTATATAAATAAAGTGATTTGGGAATTTTGAGAGCAAATTGATATAATCTAAATCCATAATTATAATAATTACAAAGATCAAAGATTAAGGGATCATGGTAAAGAGTTAGGGAAGCATATCAAGATAATTTCTGCTTTATTATTTCCCTGGTTGGTCCACGACTCTTGCTGTGTTCTGTAGCAGTAAACTGAAAAGACTGGTCTTTTTTGCACTTACAGTACAGGGTAAGACTCGGTAAGTCCTAAGCCTTCTAGCAACTCGATCATTGCTGGACCAGCTCCATATGACATACAAAGCAACCCAAACAGGATGGGCAAGTCATTGCATGCTGTTTCGTCCCTGACGTCCATCAGTGATGACAGGAGATGAATACCAGCCTTCATTTTTAGTTCAGGTGTTTTGGTGGTGTTTCTGTTGGTGTTGGGAGACAGTACAAGCGTTTCCAATATGGCTTCAATTTGGTTAACAGAGTATTGAAAAGTAATGGCGTTATTACAGTAATCAGATCTGCTGATTTTGTTCTGATTCCCAGTTCAAAGACACTCTTTGCCTTCTTTATTTCATCTGTAATTGCCTTCTTTTCTGACTTAGAAAGGAAACCACCAATGAGCTAGCTGATGCCAACAATATCATTTTAGAGCTTTAATTCTTCCTCTTGCTTGGTGATCACATTTCGTGTGACAAACTCATAATCACAGTATAACCTTCGTAAATCATCTAGCTGTTTGCTAAGTTGTGCGTTTGTCTCTTGAAGCCTTGTAACTTCTTTCATCAAACCTTCCTCATGTTAAACTAGAAAAAATCAGTAATTAATTACCATCTTGTTTAGTCTATGGAAATTTGCACAATGATTTTTAAAAATGTTACCTAATTACAATTGATTATAAGAACAAAAACATATTAAACAAGTCTGTGTCAAAAGACCTAATCTCATAATAGTAATCAAGAAAAGAAGCACAATGATTAAAAATAAGGGCTAAAAGATCATTTTGCACTATTTTCTACAATTTCTCTAATTTATGTAGAAAATATGTAGTATCACATTCGGGCTTCTCCCCGTTAAGCGTCTAAACTTCAGTTATCACTTTCTATTAGTTAGCCCCAGCCTCTATTTTTATCCTTCTGTTATGCCACCACCCCTTACAGGGTGGATAGATAGATAGGGTATCTTTTTTCATTTAGAGATGGAAACCTTGACAGAAGTGGATTGAGAACATTGGAGTTTGACCAACTGGAGTGCTTGTTTGTCTCTTGGTACATGTTTGTCTCTTGGTATATATTGAGACAGGTACCTAACTTCCCAAGCAAGTAGTTCTAGTGTCGGGGCTCAGTGCCACATAATTCTTATGCCAGGCAGACAAGTCTATTAAACTGTCATTTGAACTTTCTCCCACTCATTAGCTAACATTGTTTTTGTACATTATTATTATTACTTGTTTTATGTTTGAAAATATTTGAAAAAGTGAAAGTATTTCAAAATTTGTCTTATTTAGAACGGGCTCATTGCATTGCTTACTAAGATCTAAGCTTTCTATTAACAGAATATGTGTACAGCAATGTATCATGTAAATGACATTTCAAATCAACGTCCACACTAAGTTTGGAGGAAAACCCTTGAAAAGGTGGATATTCGGAGGGTACATTTCACTTTTCCATTATGTGTTTTATTAAGGATGTACAGTGCAATCAATGTTGGAATTAAAATAACCATTGGTATGTACTGCACTACCACAAAATGCCCATAGTCACACAAGATGTGCTTATGAAATCAGGACGCTGACAAAGAAGACAAAATGATTACCTATAATAATATATATAACCTTTATTAACCAGGCTTTTGACTGCATTTCCAGCCCATGTCACGTCCCAAAGTTGCACGATTTCATTTTGACAGCTTCAAAAGAACACGTGGTTTTGAGTTTTTTTTCACTGACGATTTTTCAGTTCAGTGCTGTTGAGATTGACTGATATATTTATAAGGTCAAAGAAGAGTGGAGAAAGGTAGTGGCATTAATCTCTCCAGAAAGAAGCGGAAGCGAAGGCAGCTAAACTATTAATTTCCTCAAGTACACTGAGAAGGAAAAAAATGATATGGGGTTGAAGGCCGATATCCCACATAGGTACATCAGGCAAACCAGATCGTGGAGACTGCAGGAGCTCTTAAGAATCCTCACTGTATTCTTGAAAATCACCCCTCTTCTGAATGACATAGACCACTATTTCTAAAATGTTACTGCATTTCCGATCAAATGCTGATTGGAATGGACCAGTTATAAAGTAGCACTTGATAGTGCCAAGTGCGCGAACACAACATGTTATGGAATTTTTTGCTATTGTTATGTAAATTTATATCATTCTTGAGCACCTTCAAACAAGGAACAAATCAAACTTATTTTGATACCTGAGTAAACCATCGGGAACTATTCAGCATGGCTAATTGTAATTGTAAAAAGAAAGTACATACCTCATTAAATATCAGGCTTAGTTCAGCCTCTTGCCTTCCAAACAGGTGGGTTAAGTCACACCACCTGTTTGGATAAGCCAGTCTTCTTAGAAGTATTGGTAAAGCTTCCAGTTCTGAGCACACTGTTCACTGTTTGCACTCATATCTGTCCGGAATCTGCAGAGCTGCCGCCAGTCTAATAAAGTCATTCTTCTGAAACCTGAGAGAAAATACTGTTTCAGCTGTCATCACCATATCTGGCCTTAAAAGTAACAAAAATGTCAATGCAAATTAGTATATGCCAATAATAACATTAATGACCTTTATTTGTACCTTATGCACACTAATTTATTATTATATTTAATAATATTATATATTATTAAATATATAATATTATTAAATATATATGAAAGTATAGGAAAGACTGCATCCTTCTGGATCCTCCTACCTGCCCCTAAGTTTGCAATTCATTGTCATACTCATCGGTGTTATCTTTCGCCGCCATTCAGTTATTTCTGGAATAACTCGCCCGTTGATCAGAAAAAGGCATATTAATAGGCTGTTGGTTTCCATCGAGGAGAAAGAAAGCAGCAAACGCCATTTTAAAGTGTTTTATAATGTAAAATTTACTGAATTAATAGCAAGAAGTTGTACTTACCACCGCTTTGCCGCCATGTTGCAAGTTTGCAATGTTTACTAGTGTCAGTCTATACTGAGGCATACGTGGAGCCGTGAAGCTAATGCGAGAAAGTGATGCCATTATACATGAAACGGTAAACGGCAAGTTCACGTTTGCCCGTTTTACGTATACATAGTGCTAGATCTCTCTAATAATAACATCAGACCAGGCATTGAAATGTTTTTTATGGTAACAATGTGCCAAAAATGTATGCAAAGCATCTTGCTTTTTTAAAAAAATATGCTCATCCACTCAAGGCATAAATAAGCTAAATAACAAAAATACCGAAATTTGGCACTTTCATAGTAACACATAAGGCCACTTAAAAAATATCCTGGTTTATCATGAAAATATTCCCGAAATTCAGTGACCAGGGCACTTTCTTTTTTAGTTTTAATGCTTTTGTGAACTACCGAGTCAGTTTGGGAGTAAATCTACACCACTAACTACCAAACTAACTAATGATAAAGTCCATATTACAATATAAGCTATATAATAATCGTGTATACTTTTAAAATAACAATCTGATGATCTCACACATATAAGAAGAACTAAATTGCTGCAATATTCCGCTGGCTGCATTGTTTATCACTCTGTTTATTGTTATGAAACATCGAAAACTTTTCTCTACTTTGTCGTCATATCTGTCTTTTATTTAAAATATTTTAAAAAAAGTCAATGCACTGGCAAAAATAAATGTGCGCGCTGATGATAAACTGGGATATTTTTTTGTGACCTAACAAAGAAAAAATAACTATGAGAACTCTACCTGTTTTTTTGCCCAACTTTGCCACAAGACTGTCGCCACTCTGTATCCCTGGGCACTCATATGCATGCATCTCACTTTCAGTAGGATCGAAGTGGCCATTGACAGAGCGAATGTGGCACAAACACCATGGCCGGTGATATGAGTAGTGCTACTGTCTTGTACCCAAGCTTTTCCTCAAGCAGCTGCTTTCAAAACTGACAGGAGAAGTGGTGTTCGTCTTGCAAGCTCTGCAACATGACTTTGGTCGGTGAATGATCTCAATCCCTCTGGCGATGTGTTTCTCAGCACAGAAGGATTTCTTGTGCTTATCACCATTTCACACTCGCATGTCACGTCATAGGCCATTTTATGTAGCAACAAATATTTTATGTTATCGTTTTGCCACAAGGCATTTGCAGCATACTGGTACTGGCCAAGAACAAGTTGTTTGATTGCCTTTCTGTCGTTCTCGCATTTTGGAATGCGACCTTTCCTTCCACTTGCATAATGTAGGACTACCTAATAAAATTACGCATTCTGTTAATGTTTATAAATATGAAACAAGGATCACTCATCTCACTGGGTGATCAGTTTCCAGAAATTTCTCACCTCTACTGTAGTCGTGCTAGTCGAAAGAAACACGTTTTCTTTTTCTTGATCATTAGCATCCTCTTTACCGGGGTCTTCAGCATTGGAATCACTTGCAGATACTGATGAACCCTGAATCCCAATGTTGACACTGTTAACATCAGCGAATTTGAGGGGGCGCTTCACAGGTTGATTTGGAGCTAAGATGCTTGAAGACATGGCGTTTTCACTCAGCTGTCTTTTTTGTCCATAACCAGGAGAGCTTGAGCACCGTTTCTGCTGTCCGCTGTCAGTTCCGTGTTGTCGCCATTGCTCAATGCCTTGACGGCGAGTAACTTTAGCTTGTCTAGTTCTTTCAACGTGCTCTTGTAGCGGTCTAATTTTCGAAAGCACTTCTTGCACAAGATGTCGGAACCGACCGATTTGATCACTTCAGATCCCAACAATGAGGACAGTCTTCCTGGGAGATTTTCCCTTAAAGACTTCTCGCTAAATAAATTATAACAGCCTCCCTGAATTATTACATTTTCCAAACATACTCTACAACATTTCAAGTTTCTGGATACTATTAAAACTTTCTTAGTTAGTGTGCTTTTAACATTCACAGTACCAGAAGCCATCAAAAACTTTCCTTGCCGCAAAATCTGTCAAAGTGTGCATGTTTATTTTTATTCCAATGAGCATGCACGTGCCACATGCTGAAGTCACGCAGCCGATACATGCATTAACTAAAATTTAATTGGCTTGGAGAAATGGGCGTGACAAGCTGCGTGAGAGATCAAGGTTCAAGTGAAACAGCAGATTACTGCTAACTGTTCCAGAGGTTCTTCTCGCGATCGGCCTTAGGCCTCACACTTGCTCGCGCCTTTGGCACTCGTACTCGGCCTTCGGCATCGTTCAATTCATTTTTTGAGCGAGAAGAACCTCTGGCACCCAGGGTACACCAACTAATGTTGTTTTAAGGATGAAGCTTATCAATGATTAAAAATGGGCCGACTACAAAAAATATGAACCAAAGGGAATATTCAATGCAAAGGTGTTCATTAAAATAACTTTACATTACGGTAATGAATTCTTATTTACATACCTTTCCTATCCTCCAACATGGACATACAATCTAGCTTTTCACAAATATTATCACATTCGGATGCGACTTCTGCTTTAAAACCTATTGATTAAGGAAGTAACAGTTATTACTTGTAGGAACAACATGTTTGCACTGTCAACTGAACATGCATATGAAAACTAAACAAAGTCAAGAGGTACTTGACATATCAGTTAAAAACATGTTCTATTACTGCATCAAGAAAAACTCAAGTGATAAGCAAAGAAAGACCCAACCCTTGCCCCAAAGAACAAATATCAATTTTTA
>JANVCJ010065869.1:0-13086 GCA_026413505.1 Epizoanthus ramosus | reverse complement strand
CATTAACATAGCGAAATGTCAACAAATACACAAATGATACTAATCAAAATGTCCAGAAAAGACAAAACAGCAGCTGATGTATTTTTAGAATAACGGGATGGCAGAGATTTACTATATTATAATTATGGCAGGAGTGACCCCGCTAAGAACTAACCAGCCTGTGCTTTTAATTCTTCTGCATCCCTTTCTCGAACAGACAATTGCTCGTCTCGTTCAACAATATCGCCTAAGCGAGCGGATTTGGTTTCGTACTCTTTCCTAACTTTATCCGTTTCAGCTCGAAACTCTCGTCTGAGCTGGTTGTTAATCTGAGGACGGGAGGCATTCCAAAATGCAGTTGATGATTTGCGTTTTGTGTCACATCTCCCTCCATGCCTGTCGCATTTACTGCATTTTCGGGACAACGAGCACAGTCTTGATCCACTGAAAAACAGAAACCATTGAGAAAAACGGTTTTCACCTTTGACACGCAACTGATGCAAAGGAAGGATAATCCAAGATGGCGACCAAGGAGAAAGTGCAATTCAAAATGGGGGTTTAAATTCGTTGTACTTACATTTTCTCGTCCTGTTCACCGGCGCTTGTGGAAGCCATTAAATAAACATGAGTTTTGAGTTCGGGATGGCAATGGTTTCTGGGATTGTTGAGCAAATATTACAATATTTCGACCAAGATGGGGTACCCAGAGGAGCTTTTTGTGTCTTAACGACAACGAATCAAAAATAAAACCCCATGTTGCGAACTCATTTTAAAGTTTATTGTATAATAAAACTTAGAAGGCTAAAATTAGACTGTACCAATTCAACCAGCTTCATTTTAACCACCCCCTATGGTAAAAATAGGAGGTTTGGCGATGAGGCTCAAACGACCACAAAACGTGCCTTTCCAGCCCACCCTTGCCAGTAATCTGAAAAAGAAATGATTTCTTTATTTCTCAATACTGATTGGGTACGAAACAATGGATTTTAGTTTATTTTTATTAACTCCAAACAAGGTGAAGTTAAACATCGCAGTACAGCACTCACGCCAGCTGTAGCGTTGTCACGTGACCAAAGACAGCGTCTGGGAGAAAAGTGCCTAGCAACCGACCATCGTGAAATTTGCTAAACGTCTAAAATTAGTTGCTACTTCTACAGGCTAGAGTAGGGGTAGCATGATTCTCAAACAGATGTAACCAATTCTGATGATCCCTCTTCTTTTGACGACAAAACATTTATCCTTATAAAAGTGATTAATCAGAAAAAAACTGAAACTGTCCTAGTTACAGACATTTCAGGGACCATTGAACAAGTTTTAGACTGGGGGGCTAATATCTCGAGTGCTGCAGGTGCAATTTTTCTAAGGGGGTAAGATGTCTTGCTCCCCCAGAAAATTTTGAAAAATCGAGCTTCTAGAATCACTAGAAATACATCTAAAATAACTGATATTCTAAATGGTTGTGAATTTACATCAGGTGAAGCGCATTATAAACATCAGAATCTCAACTTTTTCGTGTTGACAAATGTGCCATTATTGGGGCAGACCATATTTTCCGGTATATAATCGACACATTTAGACTTGAAAATAGACCTAAAAATCAACCTCGACTTATGCACTGGTAACAAGAAGCAAATTTCAACTTGAGTCCCACTTTACCAAAATAATATGCAAAATAACAATGCTGTCCAGTTTGCAGCAAAATCCAGCAATTTGGCTGCAAGTTGAGAGTTCTTTGCCCTCAAAATTAGGGGCTAGCTTATATACTGTAAATTACGTTATGCCTGTGGTCACAGAGAGAAAGTTTTTGCAATATTTATGCCATTAAAACACTTATTTATGCCATTAAAACACTTATTTATGCCATTAAAACACTTACTGAATTCAGCCTGCTTCTCCTTCTTTGTTCCATCAGGACCCTCTTTTCTTTTTTCTGGCTCTTTAACTTGAAGTCGCGTTTTCTTGTTTTAAAATGAACTCGCATAGCAGCTGCAATTTAAAGCAAAGACACAAATGAGTAAAAAATAAACTGATAAATAAAAAATAATAAATGGAAGGGTGACCATCTTTGGGACTGGTATAATATATCAGATTTTACCATCTACAATAAATGTGGAAGCAAAATAATGAGTTACATATACATGCCAGAGTGAATTAATAGCAGTTGCATTGATGTTTATTCGATATTTGAGACGAATGTACGCAACAAACAAATTTCCACATTTGCTGCACATTTGCTCAAAAGCTAAATCTTGACCAAATATTGATCACATCTGAATCGCTAGTAAAGGTTTAGCAAATTTATATCAAATGTGCATATTTGATACCCAACTCAAATGCGAAGTAAAGTTGATGCAAAATCAGCTTTTGCGTTACCTTTGCTTAACATGCAAATGCAAAGTTTGCTTTTGTTTTGCTCGGTAGAGCAAATGTAACGCAAATTTGGTACACCAAATTTGCATTAGATTTGCTCAACTAGAAAAGTTGAGCAAATCCAATTTTTCGTGCAGTGATACCAGAGCTACATTCGTTTGAAGTTCGCCTAATTTAGGGGTAACGTTAACCCTTTATTGCACATGATAGAATGGAACTTTTGAAAAATTCAACCAGACATACATACATACATCTGACTGGACTTACGAGAAGGTTACTCCCAAGTGCTAGAAAACATCAACATTTTCACAAAAATTATCTAACTTCAGATGGATATAACTCCGGTTTGCCTCGTCCAAAATAGATGCACTAAACGTCATCTTAAAGTTCGATTCAAGGAGCTGTACGAGCAATTGCTGGTATCCAAAACTTGACTTGAATGTGTCGACCAAAAGTGCCGTTTCGCCACTCAGCGTCATACTACAGACTGCCGTAATTTCAGATCAATTCGCGTCTTTTCCTTACAAATGTCGAACTTAAAATGTAACTTCCGGCTCATATCAATCAACTAACACCTATTAGAATCCTTGAACTTGGTTCTTCGGAGTGCTTTTTCAGACTTTCATCTATAGTAAGGCAGCCAAATGGGATTGAGGAAGGTGGGGGTGGGGGTGTGCTGTGAGGTGCTTGGCTTAAAACAGAATAGCAACCTTTTGAAAAATCCAGTCAAATGTATGTATGTATGTATGTATGTATGTATGTATGTATGTATGTATGTATGTATGTATGCATAGGAATGTAGGAATGAATGAATGAATGAATGAATGAATGAATGAATGAATGAATGAATGAATGACTGTATGTATGTGAACGTATGAAAGAATCAGAATGACAGAGAATGACTTTAATTCTACGTTCACAAACCACACGATGTCTTTAACAACGAGAAATATGTTTCAAGCACAGCGCTTTCATCCTACGTTTGGGAATTGAAACCTCCCGCACAAATTACTCAAGTATGTGGCCATGGAGAGCTATCAGAAAGGGCTCACGCTTACTTCAAACAGCCTTAAGTGTAACCTGTTGATGCCTCAAAGCGTGAAACCTAACTACAAGATTTAGTTTTATTCTTGGTGGGAGCAAGCACAGAAATAAACAGTTATTTGTTCATAAGTGTTTTTATCGTAGTTCGTCGTGTAGGTAACACAGATGACGCAGAAATATATAGTCACCCAATCACAACTCAACACCTAACCCTGTCTATACAATATATAGAGTTCCGTACACGAGGAAGGACCCCTTATTTCATGGTTTCTCCTGCCATATCTCTTGGAAATCTTTGTTCAATCCAGTTGAAGAAGGCCTCCGAGTGAGAATTTATAGGACGAAGGCATGAGATCAATAAATATGGCGCTTGTTAGGTTGTGAAGTGTGCGGGAAATGAGGTTCTAGATATTCAAATATGGTCTTGTGTTCTTGGGGATCACTCCAATGCCAACTCTAATTTGTCCGGTATTGGGAGATTTTGAAAAAACCATCATGCAGAATTTATCCACTTTCCTTGGTAGAATATTGTATGTTATTCAGTACAAAATAAGAATGACAGGACAGAGCTCTCTATCTCCATTTTACGTCACTGTACCCAAACTGGCATTATCAACATCTAACGCTTGATCCAAATATGGTCTAGTCTTGTTAACGTGTGATATATGTATGTGTGTACATGCGTCCCTATATTTATGCTTGTAAGTATGTATGGGACAATCACTGAGACAACATCCAGAGGGATTCCAGCAGCTTTTGAACTAGTTGAAACATAATGTGCGTTTCCACTTGCAAATCATACCCCAGCGCTCATGCCACCAAACGTATTGACGCGCCAAACAGATGTTTGTCTCAGAAAAAGAAACAAGACCAGTCGACAGTCCAGTGGGTATATACATTTGAATCATTCCCAACGCAACCTACAACCTATGTTTTCTGTTTTTGAAACTGTAATATAAGAATGATACTAATTTCATTCTAATTCAAACAGGATCGATGTGTTTCCAGCCCAGAACACAGTCACGAACTCGCTGTCCAACAACATCCAGCAATGCTGCAGAATGCGAAGCTGCGAACTGCTGTTATGACTATGGACGAAGGTCTTGCTACAAGGGAAAATCAATCGACCAAGTGTAAATGCAGTTTAAATGCCTTCTTGTTATGTTCTTTCTTTACTTATATCGAAACTCTGATCACATCTTGGGTTGCACGTGACGTCAAGAATAAACGAAGTTTGAGCTGAACAGTGTGCAACGTTGTAGTTTCCTAATATATCTTCCAGGACTGTGGTCCCAGTTGTTGTAAGAGTGACTAGTGCTATCCAACGGATAAATCCTTATCTTGTGGATGGATAAAATATCAGCTGGATCCACAGGCTGCCCAAGCTTGTAATACGTCTTTGTAGCTATAAATATAGATAAATTATAAGAGAATGTATGAAGAAATAAGCCATCATATAAAAGTGGTTGTAAATTGCCTAATCTTTGATAAAATAAACTTGACCTACCTTAATTGTGTGGCGTACTTGTGTCTTGTACCGATTCCTACGCCATTCCGTACCCGTTTTGTTGAGTTACTAAAAAATTGGCAACAAAATGTATCTATATTAGCTACAAAGACGTATATTACAAGCTTGGGCAGCCTGTGCTGGATCTAGATTTATCTGCTAGATTGCACTATTCGTTCTTTGAACCGCAAGTTGTTCTACAGGCTTTTTAAATTTTTTATAAGAACAACTTTATAAGAGCAATGAGGCTGAGATCGCCCAAACCGAGCCATATAACAATAACATTTGCCTTGCTCTGTTACAGCAAACTTTGAGGCTGAAATGCCCAAATTATTAAGAACAATGAGCCTCGGCCAAAATATCTGGTTCTTATACAAATAAAAAAAGTGTGTGCTAGTTGAATGAGCCAGCAACTCTATTCTTTAATTCTATCAGAAATCGAGCAATAGGACCTCTTGTAAGTAAACCATTGACTGGCCTTGGGTCCCCTATAATATTCAAACTTGAGGATCGACAATGCATTCAATGCAAGTTACATGGCGGCAAATTACTTGTTGATCTTCAAAATAGGCCCTTAATGCAATGACACTGACAAACTAGGTTGTGGAATGTCATGTAACTTGATGATCTTAGCATAACCTGCATTTGCTACACTTTGTAACATTAACGCTGCGTGTAACACCAGGATATCAAATTTCACTTCCACCATCCTGAAATAACGAAATAAGTGTGATTCGGTGTGATAGAACTTACGAAAAGAAGAAAATGTCAATTGTTTGATTTAAAGTAATAAAGAACAGAAAAAAAAGACGAAATGACAGGTGTCAGTAGTTTATAGTTTGACGAAACATAGCAAAGATCAACTCCTCGGAGACTGGGATCAGGAATGATGCTGAACAAATCTAAAATAATCCACGAACGTTCGTCAAATGTTCTCTTCGCTGCCCAATGAATTCAGAAAGTTAAAATATATTCTCGTAGTTGAGGTACTTGATGAAAGAAGATCTGGGCCCAGTTGTTCAAAAGCCGATTACCACTAACCCCGGGTTAAAGTCTTAACCCATGTTTGTATTCACTACCTTATAGACTAGTTTGGGCTGCCATTTTGGGTTTAACAATTGGGTTTCCAAGAAAATACTCGATAGTATTTTATAAGCTCCAGAAACATATTACAACATGAAGAAATTGCTTTTTGAATTTGGCTTAATCCAGGATTAAAGTTAACCATCTTTTGAACAACCGGACCGTGAGGGTATATATAATGTTTGCGTCACCGTGTCGTACCGTTTGGAAATCGTGGTGGCATAGCAAATATATAGATCGGATTTCGTGCATGTGACGATGAACGGGTAGGGCGGTTAAATCTTTGATGTGTACGAATGATCACGTAAAGAACAATCGTCTCTTGTGGTTTTATTGTCCTTTTCGTGTTAAGGCTACACACCTGCTTCTATGCTGGTTCAACTGTGTTTATCGCCAACGAACTATTAATAATAACATGATATTTCCTGATTAGGGAATTCGTTCGTTTCTTTGAAAAAAAACAAAATATTTATTTCTATGTTGAATTGGTCACAATGCAAGAGAGTGGTTCATATTCCTCTTTTTGGAAATAGCAGGTGCAACTATACCAATCTTTCACAGTTTCAACAAGGTTTGAATATCACACCAACCTCTAAAGGATCCGTTTATATCATTCCATATACATGTTACTGAACATCACGCGAACGTTGACCAGATATTGCATACTTTTTAAAGCTAATATTACCGTAGATGTTTTAAAATTCCTGACATATCAAGGAAGCGCCAACAATAAAGTAACTATTTCCCAAAAAATAACTAATATCATTTGCGAAAAATGATTTATAATAAATTTCGAATGAAATTGCAAAGCTCATATCCAATAAGTTTGTTTGTTCAAGTGTGAAAGGGAAAGAACTTGTGGAACGTCATCACCAATTTCATGGTGGTTCATTGCTATATTTTAACTAAAAGTTATCCCGTAATAATGTCGTTTTCCATAAATCGCACCAACCGAGTATTCACTCACGGGTTTATAAGTGTTCTTTTCAATCTTGAATATGTGTTTAAATGAATTGCATTGGTATGAATTAAGAATATACAATGATAAATATGAGACTCCTTTAATCTAAATAGCTTTGTATGAAAAGATAATCAAAACATTTCTGCTACATCAAATTAGTCTGATAGAGTAAATACCTCCATAAAGACTGCAGTAACAAGACTTTAAAGGTTTATCACATGCAAAGTGATTTGCGAATTGAAGTTCACTTTTAATAAACAGCTGTTATTTAATTCCTGCAATATATCATGCTTGATAGAAATAAGTTTGATATATTGTGAGCAAAAGTTGTGCGAGTTTTACAGTAGAGGTACAAGCAACTTCTAATAACGTCGTGCACTCAAGTGTATTATGGATTTATGGTGGCTTGTTTGATACGGCATTCTTTAATCAGATAGTTATATAATGAATTATTGGTAATACGATTGCCAGACCATTTTATTTGATTTCGGGGAATACGCTTATTGACTGGAAGTAACCTCTCGGTATTTTTATTAGTTTATCCGAAAGACAACAGCAGTTGTTCCAGTGAACTTGGCGAAGTAAAATCCGCATCAAGTAAGAATCTTAAATTTACTTTCCTATTTCTCACTCACTCACTCACTCACTTACTTACTTACTTACTCACTCACTCCATAACTCACTCGCTCGCTCGCTCGCTCTCTCGCTCTCTTGCTCGCTCACTCACTCACTCACTCACTCACTCGCTCACTCACTCACTCACTCACTCACTCGCTCACTCACTCACTCACTCACTCACTCACTCACTCACTCACTCGCTCACTCACTCACTCACTCACTCGCTCACTTACTTCCCTACTTATCACTCATTAACCTAGTTATATTAATTACTCACTCACTCACTCACTCAAAGGTAAAAGGTACAACATGCATTCAGAAACTCAAATGATTCCAGTTTGCTGTTCTCAACATCAAGTAATATACAGTTATATCCACTATTATTCAAGTAATGTATTTCACTTAATTGCTAATATATATGTAACTCTTAGAACTTATTGTCAACAACCAATACCTTGGTAAAAGGTGTACGAGACAATTGACTCACTCACTCACTCGCCCACTTACTTCCCTACTTATCACTCATTAACCTAGTTATACTAATTACTCACTCACTCACTCACTCACTCACTCACTCAAAGGTAAAAGGTACAACCATATCACGTCGTACTGCAGGACTGTGGTAACGTAGTTTTAATAGCGTAGTTTTACATCACACAGCTTACTGTTGGACCATGGACCACGGAAGCATGCAGTACGTACGGGTACGAAGTACAGTGAAACTGAAAGCAGATCTGTGGTGGTCTGTGGTGGGGTATTCACTATTCTAGAATCGCAACAATTATTATAGATTGTCAGATGACAGAACAATACGTTTCTAAGTTACTGATTGTGTTTTCTTCAGAAGAATTATTAAGACACTACTACATGAAAACTTGTAACTCTACAGACATTAAAATTTTCCAGTAAAACATTGTGCCTAAGGAAAGCTGTTTCATGGTCATGGTGACCAAAAGCGCCATATTTTCTACACGTGTTTCGGCCTGTCAGCAACATACCTGGCCAGTTAAGGAGCATTTTTCTTGGTCCTCCACCGCAGCAGCCCAGTCATCGTCTGCACTAGACATGGTTTTATCTTTCTTCTTAGAACAAAGACAGGAATTAGACACTCTAAAGTCAAAAACAATATCTTTTTGTGCAGGTACTTCCACCAAGAATTTTGCAGTCTAATACTGACAGTGATCGCCGACGTCCTCGTGCTTCCGGTAATTCGAGGGACTGGAGAGAGTAATCGATATCTTTTCGGCACATTCGGAGTCACTCGGAACTAAATAGAGTTCCCGGATGTGATAAGAATCAAGATGGCGCAAACTTTATACTTTTGGCGATATTTATTGGATTCAATTCTAAATCTGCTCATCGTCGAGAGATAATTCATGGCCCGATCTCAGCTACAGAACCACCTTCATTTGAAGTCATACGAAATCACAGAGAAGGTAAGAATTTATACGGTCAACTTCTCGGTCAGAACATGACAAGCAATGCTCAGCGATAAACAAAAAGTGTTGTTGCAATGGAAACGCAAACGTATCTCACAATCTGCATATAATTGGGAGCAATTGCAGGATACCCCCTGCTATTGTTCTTGAATCTACTGCGCATATATTTATATAGAACGAGGAACGAGAAATGCGCAATAATAAATTATCTTGAGTGGGGCCTGGGGGGGGGGGTATTCTGCAATCTAGCCCCTTATTTTTTTTTCAATTTGTTTAGCTAATGACAGCAAATTCAGTAATTGGGGACACTGGTAATACAAAAAGAAAAGAAAATCTAAACAAAAAATAAAAATTACCTATTTACAATATGCTCATTACACTGTATTATTATCACACAGTTTATAGGTAAATATTCTTTCGAGCATAAAATTGTAAATTACAATTATTTAAGTTCAATAGCAATATAATATAAATTATAACATTTCTTTGGTTGTAAATATTGCCATTGAAATATAAATGTACCAATCACAATTAGTGAATTACAAAGACCTCTTTCATGATCGGTCTTTGTTTCAAGATCCAATTGCCCTATTTCATTATTACGTCACAGTTTGTTTACATTTTACAAACTCGAGAAAGAGGTCACAAACTGTAATATACTGCCTTTCAGAAAAGAGAAACGGTTACCATGGTTTCTTTATTAATTAATAAATTTTCAGAATGAAATTTGTGAAGACTCTTGATTTTGGACTTTCAAAATCTGTGTTACTGTTGCATTGTGGGATTAAAGTGGGCAAAAACAAAAGGTAAACAAACCACATTTCAGCCCAGTTACCACAACAACAAACCCTTGGGAAAAAAATATCCGAGATCATGCCTGCGATAGCCACAAACGTGCCTGCAATCACCCAGAACACTCTTGCAAAGCCCTTGAACATGGCCGTGAGCTGCAGTATTTCAATCTCATGCCCGTTACACATGTAACATCCCCTCTCTGCAACTTGCTAGGTAACAAAGAATTGCAAAGCAAGTTGCAGAAAAAGTTTAAGGTTCTTCTACAGACTACTTTTTGCAGCATTGCAAAGCAAGTTGCAGCATTTAACATCCATCATGCAACCTGCTTCACAACGTCTTTTGCAACAGTTGACAAGGAAAACATTGTCTCTTGAATTTGATGTTTGTGTTCCATTGAGTTTCAATTTTTTATCAAGTGACTGAAGGAGATCCGCTCTGAAAACGTTATCTTTCTTTCACTTTAAAATCACTGGCTTTAGCAACAGAAACCAACCACACATTTTATCATTAAGTGAATGTCTGACATCTCACCAGCAACCTGCAGTGCTCTTGTCAACATTCTATTTCAAGTTGCAGAAAAAATTGCCGCGTGTAACAGCACTTTTGTATTGCATGAAATCCACAATGAGACTGTGCTGAATATATTTCAATAACTCCTTAAAGGCTGGAGGTTCTCAGCACAAACATAGTATTGTTAAGTAAATTTCTTTGAATATCTGTTTAGAAATAAGAAGAGTCTTTAAGAGTTGCTCTAGCATTCATGTGGTTGAACTTGCTTGCCACAATATTCTGGACACAAAGCTAGTGAAGAAAACACACTCAGACAAGTTTCCTGGCAAGTGAAAATTGGTAAGACATTGCCTATTATCCATCTTAAGTTATAATAATTATTTTAGCCCTAAAAGGCTTAGTATTAATAAGACCCAAATTATTTTTCACTTTTTTTCAGTTGTCAGCATATTGCAATTTATGATGACTTGTGTTACTTTGTGATTTTGTCAATCTGTTAATATGAGCAAATAACAAGAGGTTTAGGTTATTTTACATGTATCAGGGTACAGTTTCCAACAACCTATTAACTGTATTGTAATAAACTTAACCAATTTTACATCCCAGTTTATTAATAGTTCTAAGATTGTAGATGTATTTCTAATCGTTAATATATGTATTGCCTTCTAGCAAGGATAATCGATCCAGTATGAACCTCATTTATTGCCCATTAAAATGTAAATGTCCAAAAATTTCCATACAGGACCAAGAACTCTGTGGCCACCCTATGGTGTGGGAACTCAGCAGTTAGACTGATGCGGCCATCTTCCAGATCTGGAATTTGTTCCTCAAGATCACTTGATGAAAAGATATACAACAAGCCTTCAGATTATCATGTGATGAGGGGCAGAAGTGCCGAGAGTGGAGAGAAATCTCCTCATCAATGGATGGCATATCCCCAACCACCAGACAGACCTCCATCAAGAAGAGGAAGGCCCAAATCAGCCAAGGGTCGTCCTCGACATGGCTCACATGCTAGTGATGAAGGTGCTCTGTCACAAGAGGAAGGTCTATATCAGGGTCGTGTTGATGGATATACCAGGCCTGGTTCTGGTACCAGCCTGTCAAGGGTGCCTCTTTCTGGCAGAGAGTACACCAGACCCGCATCACGAGGCACAGCTAGCGCTAACTCAGCAGGCAGATATAACTCACAGGATCTAGGAAATGACAAGGCTCCAGTTCCCCCTCCACTGCAGGCAAGAGGATCCTTCTCTAAATTCAAGCTGTTGCCATCAATTGGCCGAGTGGGCGATGATCCTGCTAATGACACAACATCTTCTATCACAAGCACTACAGCAACAAGTGAAACAGAACGTATCAATACCAATGAAAATGATTTTTTAAGGACAGCAGTCACAGCACAACTGTCTATTAGTAAATCAGAACAGATGGTGCCGGTAGAACCAGCAGAATCACAACCAGGCAGAATAAAACTTGCTATAAAGCTGCTTGACGGTACAAGACATGAGAGGTGGTTTAAAAGTTCAGATACTCTATGTGGCATTTTAGCCTTTGCTAATTCAGTAAGCAGTGAGTCCTTATCACCATGCAACCTTTGCACTAATGATGTGCCCAGAAAAGTTCTGAGTGATCTTTCAATGACAATAGAGCAAGTTGGACTTAAATCATTTACCATGCTTTATCTTGATGATACTTAATGGGCTAAGGCCTCTCACAAGCACAATGAGTTTGTTATTTGTGATGTACTTGTACAGTAACTATATTAAGGTATATAGCCTATCAGAAATTTCATTGTATTGCAGTGTGGCATAGTTGGTGGCAAAAGGGGTATGTAAATCTGCTCACTGATCTGCTACCTTTGGATACATGTAGCTAAATCTGATGATCAGTTGGATTTCCATACACAGCGATAATTAGCAGCATCTAATGATCCACAAACCACTTCATATTCCTCAGAGATCTGGGCTGCTAGAAGTGAAACAGCAGCCACTTGTAACAGTAGAACCAGAAACTTGACATGTAATTAAATATATGTATATGTAAGCAGAAAAGTAATCATCTGTAACTTCTTTACTGAAGACACTACAGACAGTTTTACAACACCTGTTTCAGAGCATATATTTGTTTCAAAATCAGGTTGCGGTAACCATAATGACATACAAGGCTCTAAATGGCCTAGCACCTGTGTGTATACATGTATACGGTAGTTAATTTACTGGAGATTGAAGTATACATAGTTGTACTGATGCACCTGAGAATATCATCCTCTACTGCAGATTTCTTAATATCCTACAGTCTAACATGAAGAACTATGTGGACTGGACATTCTCTGTCCCCAAGCTTTGGGACAACTGCCTGACAGTCAGAGGCTTTCTAAGAACTTTGCATCTTTGTAAACATGATCTCATTTTAGATGCATGCTTGATATTTTTTTGCAAAGTTTACCACTAGCATCATCAAATGTCTTCAGTGATTTTTCTAGATATTTTCCAATGCACAAACTACTGATCATATGCATTCTAATTTTATCATAATTACTATTTGTAATGCACTGGCTTTTAATTAGGCTTCTGTTTTATATTGTAGATATAATTATATTCACCACTAATGTAAAACACGATCAAGGACCTTTAGTTAATATTTAGTATTGCAATAAGTGTGCTGTATAGATGTAATAATTATTACCGGTATTTATTATATAAATATGTTTGCAGTAGAGTGATCGTCCGGGTTTGTGTAGTCCTGAGAAGGACTGTTTGTGACTGACGTTTCGACAACCT
>JANVCJ010065758.1:0-13087 GCA_026413505.1 Epizoanthus ramosus | reverse complement strand
TATTGTATTGTATTGTATTGTATTGTATTGTATTGTATTGTATTGTATTGTATTGTATTGTATTGTATTGTATTCTAGTAAATTGTTTCCTAGCTTGAAATACAAACCAACTTACTAGGTATCTACACTCCAGAACAAAAACAGTCATAGAAAGCCTTATATCCAAGGTACCTTGTTCATCATGTGTCAGAAAAAATGCGTATAGGCTACTTTGTTTCTCTGCCAGAGAAACCATCTTTGAAAAAAGGCATATGCATTCAATAAGAGAAAAGAAGGAGCGGTAACACATCTTTTGGACCACACTCTGATTATGTAATCGTCTTTGGTAAAATTATGTGCACCCCAAATTTTATCCTGTTCATGTAGATTTCATGCTCTTATAACTATTTCACCCCTACCTGTTAAACAACTCTCCAAAGTTTTCTGCAAAGTCGTAATTGCTTCCAGTCTGGAAATCGTCTTTCCTCTCATTTCAGCGTCTTTTTGGGTACAAAAGGCATTCACTACCTAAATCAAAATAAAATTGCAAAAAAAACACAATTTAAATAATGACCTATCTCACAAAGAATGCGGTATTCTTGCTAGGTGTCGAAAGCAATGTAAGAAGTGAAGTGAGGAAGGTAGTCTCTGTTTGAATAGATTCTAAACAAACTAGACCTTCTACATGCTTTGGAACAGAACTGAACACATTTTCTCCTTACCTCTATATACCAATTCATGCTATTGAAAAGAGTTCAACATATATCTCTTTACCTCTCTAGATAAATCCATTCACCTACGAACAAAGTTGAACACACATCTCCTTACCTCTCTAAACCAGTTCTCGCCATGGACCAGAGCTGAACACATCTCCTGTCGTCTCTAAACCAGTTCACACTGAGCTGAGTACATTATCTCCTTACCTCTTTAAACCAGCTCACACTATAGAAAAGCGCTGAACACATTATCTCCTAACCTCTAAACCAGTTCACACTATGAAACAGAGACGAACACATTAACGTCTTACCTCTCTAAACAGTTCACACTACGGAACAGAGCTGAACACATTATAAGGATTTACTTCCCTAAACCAGCTCACACTATGGAACAAAACTGAACACATTATCTCCTTACCTCTCTAAACCAGTTCACACTATGGAACAAAGCTGAGCACATTATTTCCTTATCAGGCTGAGCTAGTGTGTTGATTTGTTCTGATATATCAGACTTGAAGCCTACAAGTGGACAACCTGCAAACAATAAAAAAAAGATAATTAGTAATAACCACAGGAAAACGTCTTTTTAATCCGAATGGAAGTAATAGCAGACATTGCAATGCCATACTTATTCTAAAAGGCCGAAATCTCCAAGTACAGAGAAGATATAAAAATTGGCCCAGAACAAAGCCTACTGCAACTTGATAAACATTCTATAGGAGGATTTCAGATGACGTCATTGTTTACATTTCGCTTCGTTAGCATAAATCCAATTTCTAGCTTCAGACAAACGAAGTCCATGGATCGAACGAGTGTGTAACAGTTAGTAGTCACCATAAATTTGGGCACAAAATGGTGAGTAGGTTTTCAGGAATGAGTCTCTGAAAACTTCAAATTTACAGTAAATACATGGCATGGAGGCACCTCTTGTCTCCAGCCATACATTCTCTGTAAATTTTTAAGATTTTAAACGTCCATTGCACAAAAGGTATCCAGGATATCTCGCTCAAATGTTCGGTGACTACTAACTGTGATATATTCATTCGATCCATGGACTTCGTTTGTCTAATGCTTGAAATCAGATTTATGCTAATAAAGCGGAATGTAAACAATAATGACGTCATGTGAAATCCTCCAATATAAAGAAGCTGAAACACCAAATCGATATGGGCCAAAAACGTGAAATTTCCCAACTTTTCCATTACAGATCATCTTTCTAGATTCCATAACTTTTCCAGGCCTGGGAAAGGTATTTCCTAGACTGCTAACCCTACGATTAGTCCATATTTTTCTTCTTGAGATTTTCAGGCGTACAAATAGTAGGGTGAGGGAAGATGAGACGAAAGTGAGGAGAGGTTGACTGTAGTCCCTATTTTTCTCTCTTCTCACTTTTTTCTCGCCTTTCCTTGCCCCAGTTTTCGCTCGCCTGCTCATCTGCCGCCTTTTCTTTTCTGTACTGCTCGACGATCTCAAAATAGGGACTGTTTGTCCTCTAGGAATTTTCAGATTTTGTGACTTTTCATGACTTTCCATGACTGGGGACCCTGTAATTACTTACTAATTGCCCTACTGTTCTAACACTACGCCTACTATTCCAGTAATAATAACGTTACCCAGAAGTGCATCAACGCCCTCCAGATCTCCTTTATGTTGACTCTGCTCACACATTCTCAGCAGTCGAAAGTGAGGAGCAAGGCACTCCAATGAAGCAGGAAGGACACTACGGAAACAGCAAGAGAATAAAGAAACACATTACGGAGCAGATCGAAACAGATCCCTTCTCTTGAGTGACTCATTTTGACAAACGGGATGGGGGGGGGGGGGGGTGGTAAAGCACTAAACTCATCTCCTCTCAAGCAAAACTTGAGACTTAAAGAAACTGTTCTTGAATATCTCGGTAACCAGAAAGCAAAATCAAGAAAGAAATACGTCTGTCTCGTCTTAGTTATGCTATTATTTCACTGTCTGTATTAACATAACCACATAATGGAAATACGTGGTCTAAAATGGGAGTTGGAGTGGTGCTATGCACCAACAGCAGTGTCAAAAACAATTACAGGGCTTGGTAAAAACTCCTTGACCTTGAGAAAAGACGTTTGTTTCTTTATGTTTCCTAACTGTGGCCACCCTATCATTAGGCATGTACTTTGACCTGCTCTTTTAATCACTGTTGTTCTGAAATCATAACGGAATTATTAACTGTTTTCCTTCAAGCAAGGATAATAACAAATTCTACACTGTTACATGTACATGTACCTGAGGTAGATTTTGTCATGTGCTTTGCATACCTTTCACTTTGCTTGTCTGCATTCGTATCAGAATTTGCAGCTAGCAAAAGTGGGAGAATGTTGACAGCAATACTACCCTCTTCAGCCTCATCCAGACCGTAAACAAAGTCTATTGGCAGGCTATCGCTGCACAAAGATAAAGATCAGTAACATTAAAGTAGGTAAGGATAAAGGTTAATGTCCACCTTCAATCTAGGATTGAAGAAGCCAACATGGCTTATCGCATCAGTTCCAGCGCTTATCTCTGGTTTCTATAGCATGAAGCAACTAAGAGTATTACAACTCCTCCTGAATGGGATGCTAGTCCATTGCAGGGTTACCCCCAGCATTTCATCAGGTTTGTCCCCCAGCAATTTGCCAGGTACCTCTTTATATATACCTGGGTGAAGAGAAGCACTGTGGCCAAGGCCATTACGCGATGTGAGTGCCAGCAGCCAGGCTCCAACCATCAATCTTTTGGTCTCAAGTCTGAAGCGCTAACCACTGGGTCACCAGGTCTCCCATATATAAAAGTACTTTACTTTAAAAATCCGGCCATTTTCACTATAAAAGGAATCGTGAACTTCAAGTTAACTGGAATGTCAAACACCGTCCACTCATTCAGGCCATAAATTTTTACCGTTGCAAAGTATAGGTGGTTTTCACAAAATGTTTTAATGTTTTGTACAGAGCAGGTAAACATATACAAATGTCCGAAATTTTGGAGTAATTGGTTACTTCGTAACCGAGCTATCAGACAAATAATATTCGAAACATTTACTGTGATTAGTATGTGGCGGCCATCTTGGTGTACCAAAGTGGTACTCTGCAAATACAGCCGTTTTCTTCCAATGAGAAGGATTGGAAGCACTTAAAAACCTTTAGTTATGACTTTTAAAGGTTCATCAAGATGGAAAATTTTTCATTTGCCCAAATATATGGATTTTTACGACATTTAGGAAATATGCTGAGTCAGAGTGTCACAAAATTCAAAATACTGCAACTCAAAATCGAATCATCGTATCGACGTTAAACTTTCAAAGAATGCTTTTGATGCCGATATCTGAATCTTTTCAAAACAACAGCTTTACAGGTATTGTACTTTCGATTTTAGAATTCTGATGACGGCACGTGAAAACCACCTTCTGCACATTATCATCCAGTTAAAAAGGTTTAAGATGTTAAAAATTTAGCGACAAAACTAGTTTCGTCATGATAGTTATGTGGCGGGGTTTCATTGCTAAACAATACAACATTAAGCTCGATAAATAAAAACACTCCGACAATTACATATAATTATATTTGCAACATGTCGTGATATTTCTTGTTTTCTGTTGTCAATAAAGGCTTATACAAAGATTTACGTGCATCACCCCACTGCACTCACCGTTTCTCAAGCTACATTTACATTTGGCTATTTCAGTTTCATGTTGTAAAAGTAAATCTACATTCGACGACCAGATTCATATATCATAGCACATACTGCCGAAAACTATCGTAAATTTCTTGAGTTTACGCACATGACTGATATCGCCTGCAGTAGACAAGTTCTATGTACGTCATCCCTTTTGGAAAACCGGATCAGTGGCTACTTCGGTTGGATTGCATTAAGTAAACCGAATACTTTTAGATGAGTCATATATAGCATATACGCACATATGAACGTGACAAGATAACAAATGGACAGAGCCAACTGCAAGGTAAACAATTTCTTAACTTTCCACTTTGTTTGGTTGTTGAGGGCAGAAGAAATGACAAATGAGTAGCAGAAGAAATTATTCAAACCTGTAAGAACTTCGTCACTAACCGATAAACTCAATATAATTAGGTAATTAGGTTTTGAAATAGTTGAAACTGTTTCAAAAGCTAGGTGAAACAGAAGTAACTAGACTACTAGTACATAACTATATTACTACGTCATCAGGAATACGTAGTATTTCGGTCATTAAATAAATTAGGTATTCTGAGATAATAAATCATCAGTTGCCTTACGTAGCAGCTCCACATTTGTGAATGGTTGCCAGAGTTTTCGCCCGCTGCAACACATAAAGCATACCTATGCTCTTTAGTAAGAACTACAACTAAATCTGAGGCACACGCATCTTCTACTAAACGGTACAACTTACAACAACAAGAAACGTTGGTGATGTCAACTCTGATAAAGGTACTTTCCCTTGAATGTGACTGAAATATTTCATACAAATTGGTTTTGATTAACCATAGAAATTATCGTGTTGTCGTTCATCATTTGGTAAGCAATTCCCATGCCTCAATCTTCTGAGACAGGTCGGCTACTGGCAAGTATCTCTATGAAGTTAAGTCTCTGAATTAACATTGATATAGCCGTTATTTCTTCGATACCGACTTACACAACTAGACTTACACATTAAAGTAAGTTAAATGATGTGATTTCAATTGAAGCTGTGTTGCAATCATGTTTCATCATAATAACCATATCTCATGAGATACCTAATTCTTGAAGTTGGATTCTTCAATTTCCTATTGTGATTTAACCAATGGATAGGCCACATTATGCTCCTCAGAAGTTTTACTTTTTACTATTGCAGACCGCTAGTAGATAAAGTAGCACACTTAACACTGGCAATAAGTTCAGGAACGATTGCATGACTGAGCACCAAGATATGTTTGTTTTTTATAATACAATTTAAAGAAGCTATGAGTCCTTAAACAGACTCGGTTCAACTTATAGTTACTCCTAGTAACTTTTCCCCCATATTTCTTTCTTACAAACGGCGATTCTTTTAAACGCTTTTGTACTCTGGTAAAATACATTTAAGGGTTTATGTTTGTTAATTTCCTGTTTTCATGCAGGACTGGTGTTCTATAATAAGAATATAATAATTACACCACAACAGGAAATTACTAAAACTGTATTTCACAATATGCAGATTCGAATATGGATCATTATTTTGACGAACTTGTTGAGTATTACATTTCACCGGTAAATACATAAATTTAACAAGAGTTTGTGGACCTAAGCAAATCTGACCGTCATTTGAAATTTAAAAACTTCTGAAGTTCCTCGATCAATATCTCAGTCTTGTGATCGCATAATTCCAGAGCTAATTATCAGCATTCACTTAGTGTTTCTTAGGCTGATATTGCTAAAGTGCTATAATTATATTTTATCGACTGACGCAGGGCTGACGTTATTAAAAGCAATCAATACAGACATCTAACTTTACACCAAGATTTGCAGGGTGGTTTGAGACAACGACGAGCTTTGGCAGTTGAATATAGCTTAACCCAATTTTGAATACCCAGGTTCTTTGTGGATAGAAAGTAACCGTGTATGCTGACTAAGTTTCACAATACTTATGTCGACTAAATAACATTTGAAAAGCAAGTAGGTCTTCCAAATCTCTTCACAATGACATAGCGAGTTTTAATAGCAACCAGAACAGTAACGTCGTCCACGACGGTTGCTAAACCTCTTGATTTTTTATTTTATTTTATATTTCATCTCTTTCTCTTACACTATATAAGTACAGTGAGTTACAGGCCAAGATTATTCAAATTGAAGAAGGAAAGAGATAGGACACTATATAGTACGCTAATGATGGTACGTACCCTTTATTTATTAATATAAATTAGAATATATTACTATATGTCAGGAACAAAAACGGAAGAGAGGGAGAAATACAAGTTAAACAGATAATACTAAATGAGGGAAATCATTTACAGAGCAGAATAACTAATACTCTGAAAGATAGAAATGCTGGAGGTGTTTCTTGAAAAGCTTTTTTGTAGGTTTTGATCGAACTTACTTCAGAAGTATATACCAATAACAGTAGGACAGGATTTTCTGTAAAAACTCTACTTTCTTGTTTTCTCTCTGCAATTGTGTATCTTCCATTCGAGTCTGAAGGAGTTCGTATTATAGGAACTGGAGGCCCAAGCTTTGATACGAAAAACTGATAGCGGGACAATTTATATTATGGCGTTCAAGTTGTCTTCAAAACTCTTACATACGTTGTATTTCTGAAGACGAATGTGGGCAGGTGGTCAGCTTGGTACATTCCGGCGTGTAGTGTCGCATGATATGTTGCTAACCCTCAAAAATGTATTTTAGAGAGTTTTATTTGAAAGTCATTTTAAGTAGTAACATCGCTTTCACTATGTATGATTAGAAAACGTTCCTATCTATTGCAATTAAGAAATTGAGAGGGGAGTGTTGCGGGTAGAAAGTATAAAATTGTAAGGGTTTTTCTCTATTTCAAATATTAACGCAGCAAACTCCTTCCGACAATAATAGCCATAATAACTCATATATTATTATATGCAAATATGTCCAAATACTACGGGAAACCAAAAAACTTTTGTGGTTGAGTGTTAGTCCTTCAATCTACCACTCATTCAATCCATAGAAAATGACAAGTGCCTCAGTAAAATTGGAGTCCACATCTGAAAGAGAGAATTACCAGCGGCTTGACCGGTTGATTGTGGACGGCAGTACAACGCTTCTGCGAGAAGTGTTCGACACCATTGTACCCCCATCCACACTGGCTGAGGTTCTTGCAATAAAAACAGCATACATAAAGTATCACGCAAAGTTAAGTCGAGTGCAATTAGATACACTCTACCCTCCCTCAGGGGCTTCAGTGTCGTCGGAGGAATTTGAGATCACCCTCCTGTTCAGCCTGATAAGACATCTCTGTAACCTGCCAGTACCCCCAAAGGGATGGGATGCGATGCCTGATGCTGATGATATCACTCTCGAAGCGGAGCTGGTTCGTATTAAGTACTATCGTAACAGTGTTCATGGTCATGTGAGAGACACAAGAATCACCGAGGCCGAATTTCAGAGGTTGTGGCAAGAAATCAAAGCCGCTATGTTGGGGATGGCCAGGTACTACTTCACTTGTCTTAGATCTTGTTTAGTTTTCTGATTTCAGTTTTGATTGGAACACTATTAATATCGTCATTGTAAAGACAGCCTTTTGATATTGTGTGCTGTATTTCCAAAACTCAAACTGAGTGAAAAATAATTTCGAATACACATTGCAATAACGAAAAAATCAACAAAGTAAAAAATATACTAACTTTGCAAACAGTTTTTTTAAAAAAAATAATAAAATAATATGCAAGCTTGTCATTCGTCCACTGTACACTAAACTATGACATGATCGGAGCTTTTCTGTCGGTTTTAAGTTTCCTGAAGTGAAACATAGTTTGGGGGTAATATCAAGGAACTTGTTACACTGAATTATTCTGTGACTGTTTTGGGTCCTGAACCATCAGACAAATGAGAACGAGGAGAAAATGTTTGCCTGATTTTGAATTTCGTCAGTCATGTCCCCGCCATCGTGGATTATGACGTAAGTGATTTGCTATTCCCAGGTCCCTCTCCATATTTTTGTTTGGATTGTTGACCGTCTGTGGCCTGGGACGGAAACTCGTCGACGTCAACATCCAAGATGGCGGTACATGACTGTCGAAGTGCAAAATTACGCAAACATTTTACCTCTGATATCATTTGTGTGATGGCCATGAACCCCATAAACTCCACAGAGTAATTGAGTGTAAATAACAAGATATTTCATTAAAATTCCTTTAAATTTCTACTTAGAGCTTTCTTCAGGGTTAATGTTTTTGCTATAGTTATAGTATCTCTTCATTTTGGCATTTAATATTATGCTTTCAACACGTTGTGATGTTCTCTGCATTTAGGCTAGCATTCCGTGATATGTACTCTTATATACCACGTATTTTGTCATCAAATTATAAAAATGTTGCGTAGTAGTCTTTTCCGAACCATGGAAGTATCGCAATTTTGTTAAGTATATCAGTTTTAAGTTCTTTAGTACTTTCAAACATGAACAGATTTAAATTACAAACTGAATCCAAAAATTGGATTTGTTACCTTTTCTTTCATATCTCATAGTTGAACTTTTTCTTCAGGAGTCTAGGTGCTTCTAAGGCATATGAGTGGGAAGAAGCAATCAACAAGCTTTCAGTGGCCCCCCTGACGAGCAAAGACAAACATCTGGAAGGACTGAAAGATTCAATGGCCAACGAGGTCTCAGCAAGACTAGAAGATCAAATTGGCCCTTTAAGAACGTTCTTAGAGACCTCAATTAGTCAAAGTGGCTGTAGATTACCTCTTCAATGTGTGGGGAATTCCTTAGCAGGTTAGTGTTATAGCACAACACTAGAAATATACCTACAGAAAATTAAGAAACGTTGATAGGAAGTAAAAATAGTCAACATTTTGATAGACCGTTTGTCGAGTGTGTGGAGGTCAGTAGTATAGACTTACTAATAGCTATAGCTTCTGGTCATACAACGTTTTCCTATGCTGTGGTCGAATTTGGAACTTCCTCCTATAGTCGGTTTTATGCTCAAAAATACTTGTATTATTACTATTATATAAATAAGTGTTATATGTATATCGAACACTAGAAGTCTTAAGGCGCTCGTTCTACTGTTTAGATTATGTGCATGAAACAGTATTCTTATGAATATGACTTTGCAATATCTTGGCACATCTAACAGTGGCAAAACGTTATATCAGGTATCGCTGCAGATCCTAGTCTGGAAACAAGATTTTTGCAGGAAGCTAGTTTACATCCTAAAGAGGATCAAATGTTCTATCAAGCCTGTCGAGACGGACGACTAGAGGATGTCAGGTCGTTTACTGACATTAAAAGAAATAATTATAAGCGACTAATCTGTGTTGGACTACATCATGCGGCTGATTACGGACACAAAGACATTGTAGAATTCTTACTGGACAACGGTGCTTATATGAAGTACATGGACGAGAATGGATGGAACGTTCTACACCATGCTTCCCGAGGCGGGAATAGCGAGCTAATTAGAATGATCATAGATCAAAAAATACAGGTTAATTCCAAAAGTAATAACAATATTACTCCCCTGCACATAGCAGCACAAAATGGTATGATTGATTGTGTCAACGTTCTTTTGTCCTGTGGGGCGGATGAAACAGCTGTGGATGAAACCGGAATGCATTCCCTGCACTTTGCCTCAAGAGGCGGCCACGTACCTACCATAGAGAAACTGCTGTCAAGTAGAATGGATCTTTTAGATTCGAAAACCAGTGATGGAATGACACCACTTATGAAAGCTGTCATTAATGGCAATGAAGATGCGGTTAATTTTCTGTTATCATGGGGAGCGAACCCCACACTTGCGGATAAGTATAGACTGAATGTACTCCACGCTGCCTCAGAGTGTGGCCATACTGGAATACAAGAAAAACTTCTGATACTGCAGATTGGTATTAACTCTAGGGACGGTGAAGGTTCCACACCTCTACATCGTGCTGCGTTCAGTGGTAATTTAGAAGCAGTAGATTTTCTTATCGAAAACGGAGCAGATATAACTGTTGTCAATAACAACAAATGGAACGTGCTTCACTACGCTGCAGAAGGAGGCAACACTACTACAATACAAAAGCTGTTGGCGCTGCTGATTGATATTAACTCTAGAACCAGTGTTGGTTCTACGCCTCTTCATCGTGCTGCGTTTAGAGGTAATGTAGAAGCAGTTGATTTTCTTATCAACTGTGGAGCAGATCAAACTGCCGTCAATATCAACAGAGAAAATGTGCTTCACTACGCCGCAGCGGGTGGCAACACTGCAACAATGAAGAAATTACTGACACTTCAGGTGAATGTTAACACTGGTACCGATGATGGCCGTATGTGTTTTGATAATGCTGCTTTGAGATGTAATTTGAACATAGTAAATGCTGTGAGCAATCAAGTAGCAGATCAGACATCTGTCACGAATCAGGGCAATCTGCGTCATAACACTTCAGGGGGCTACGATACAAGAACTATTGAGAATATGTTGTCACTTAGTTATTGTGTGGATTATAGATCTAGGGAGGGTATGACACCTCTTCATCGGGCTGCACTTGGAGGCAAGGTGAATGCAGTTGATGTACTCGTGTCACACGGTGCAGACCCAACTGTTGTTACAAAGAGCAAGACGAATTTGCTTCATTGTGCTGTACACGCCGGGCATAGTGGTACCATTGAGAAAGTGCTCTCATTGCCGGGTGTTGACATTGAAGGTAGAGATATCGCGGGCAATACCCCACTCTTCATTGCTGCTCTTTGTGGTAATGTAGCCGCTATGGAACTCCTTATTACTCATGGAGCAGATTACACAGCAGTAACCTCAAACGATAGAAAGTGGAACCTCCTTCATGCTGCTTCAAGGAGTGGATCTACCAGCGCAATATGCAAATGCTTAGCATTGGGTATCGATATTGACTCCAGAAACAAATATGGTGTATCATCATTCCACATGACAGCCCGTGCCGGTAAGCTGGACGCATTCCGTTATCTTCTAACTCGCAGCGTAAATCTCGATTTGACTGACAATCATGGATGGAATGTCCTGCACTTTGCTTCAAGGGGTAACAATGTTAGAATAATCGAGATGGTTCTTTCTCTGGGGATCAAACTTGATTCCAAAACAAATGATGGTTGTACTGCCCTCGACATTGCTATGGAAGAAAACAAAGAGGCTGCCGTGCGATATCTGATTACGCGCACGTTACATCAGGTTAGTTCATGTAACTAGTAGGTACAGGTCCTTTCCATTTTATTTTTGCTTGTCATCCATAAAATTTCTCACAACGATTTAACCCTACCTTTACCAAGGAAGACAGACCCTCCCCCTCACCCTCCCCCAGGACATATTCTATTGCCATTCTAAAACGAACAAAGCCGTCAATACTTGAAAAGTTTTCCCAAAATTTGGTTAGGGAGTCCTGACATTGATATAGCAACAGTTTTGCTAAAAGCATAAAATTTCTTGGATGTCACATATCTATCAGAATTGGATCATTTCTGGAACGTTTGTTTATTTATTAATCATACAGTAACAAAAATTTCTCAGTTCTGATTGGTCGAGAGGAGTGCAGTTCATTTGAAATTGAGTGCAGATTTTTGAAATCGAATGTAGAAGAGTGAAATTGAACGCTGATTGGCCATTGAGAAAGCTGTAACCAATCAAATTACTGCTACTAATGCGCGGATGGCACTGGGAACGAGGTTAGGAACAAACATCCATTTTGCGTCTTGTACAAGAAAAATGTTACTTTGCGAAACCAGAATATCAAGGCAGACTTACTTGAATAGTTGTGTGTCCTAGCGAAGAACATATTAACACAGCACACAAAGGAATCAACAGCGAGTTGCTACAAGCATTTTAATCGTGAAGCAGAAAATCTAAACATGTATTCTATCGAGGGAAACGCTCAAGACGCCACTACCGAGCAAATGCCGACACAAAGCAAGTCGGAAAGGAAACAAAGCTAAGTAGATATGGATGTATGATTAACAAGTCTGTATGATTAACAAGTAATCACATGATTCCTCGTGCAAATTTGGAATAAATTAGCACTCATACATTTTTCAAAGACCACAAATTGAACTCGCTTACGCTCTTTCAATTTTGTTAGTCTTTGAAAAATGTACTTGTGCTAATTTATTCCAAATTGGACTCGGAACCATGCGATTACTAATACTAGTACAAGACAGTGGGCTTATTTTCTGGTGGACTTAAATTTACCGGGTGGTAGGTGTGGTGGTGGTGGTGTTGCTGGTGGTAGTGGTGGTGATGTGTGTGTGTGTGTGTGTGGGGGGGGGATTAGGGTTATTATCGAGGGGGATTGATATCAGAAGTTTATAATGTGTTTTTAATCGGCGGGGGGTATTATATATCGAGGGGCTTAGTATAAGAAGTTTACGGTGTGTTTGTTATGTGATCTGCCCCAGAGTGTGACAGGAGTATCGGTCAAGATCCAGTCCAGCAGCGCAGAGTGCAGAACATCTTGCAGACATGTGATGAATTACCCTGGGACCTCTTCAAGTGTGCACAGGTACTTCCTGCATTTCTTTATTATTATTATTATTTCTTTATTGTTTAGGCAGCGTTCATAATTTAAGGGGGAGAGGTATGGGTTTTATTTTCGTCTGTAGATATCAGGGATAGATATAAAATAATTGTAGGATTCAGTATGGGAGGGGGGGGGGGGGGGTGAAAGGTTTAAGTAGTTGGAGCACCCAAAAATATTCTTTCAAAATGTAAAATTGCCAAACCCCCCCCCCCCCCCCCCACCCC